>JAOPJG010000178.1:0-37378 GCA_027478255.1 Dispira simplex | reverse complement strand
ATTATCCCGCACATGGTTTATTTTGAGTTTTTTTGCCCCATGGTTTTTCTCAGACTAAGCATGTGATTTTTATGTTGCTTTCCATTTTTTATCTTGAGTGCAATATGTTTATGACTGACCATTGATGTGGAATGGCCAAGAGAGTTTTTCTTTCCCTTAAGAAATTATATATATATCTTTTATTAGTTGGTAGCCCTTTAAAGAATAAAACAGTTTCAAAAGACTGCTTGTTCAAACATTCTTTAGAGGTGGTTTTACCATATTAACCATGTCATGCAACCTAGGATGCAAATTCCTCCCTGAACCTTAGGACAGTATTAAATATGGGAACTTGAATACAGAGGGTCAGGTCTCCTGATACATGACAAAAAATAAAGCACAAGCTGGCTTTGGAAGCTATCTAGTTCATTTGAATAGGTTTTTTTTATTTACCTAACATTTTATGAAAAGGAGGCGTTTTTCACTTCATGGAAATTTCACGTGATTTATTTTGACCTAAAATCGGCGGATTTTGCTCTCTATAGTCGAAAAAAAATCCACCCATTTGAAAATTTATAAGCCTCAAGCCGGGGTTGGACCTTGTCCCGTATATCCGGGAAATCTGTCCAGACACTTGATGCTGCTTGTATGACCAACGAATTGTCCACATGCCAACTCTATCCCTCTTTCCTCTTTTTTCTGTTTTCCGGTTTCGCTTTTTTTTGAAGTAAAAGAACATCCAACACATCCATTTTTGCCATTGGTGTTTCTTTTTTCACTAGTAAAAGTCAGGTACGGGATTATTCGCATCAAACAACGTCCTCTTCGTCCTTTACTCAATTTCCCTCTTTTTTTTGCACACCTTACATACTTCTCGTATTTGTTAATCGCCAAAATAATCCTTTTAAGATCGTGACTGAAAATTTCACATTTACAAAATCACAACCAAATCAAGTCAGGATGGTTGCGCCACGATTTAAATTACCCCACGTTAGCCACAACGATCAAGGGTGGGGACCCGCCCAGGATGAATCCATTCAGCAATTCAAGGATATTCCCTATGCGCCCTACAGCAAGGCCGACAAACTGGGCAGAGTAGCGGATTGGTACGATCCGGACGGTACCCAAAGTATGGGTCGTGATCACCGAGGTCGTCAGCAGCGTCGTCAGGATCCTTATCAGGCGTACGGTGCTGGTTCCAGTACGGTATTCGTGCACCACCAAGAGGAAGATGAGGCTTCTTTTTCGTTGGTGGACAGTCGGGCCCAGGCGATGAAAAAGACGGCTGCCCGTGGCCAACACCCTACTCAGGGCGGTCGTGGAGGTCGCGGTGGAGCCGGGCGTGGTGGGTTCCAACGTCTGGGCTCCCAACGGGGCAACTTCCGCGGGGGTCGTGGCGGTGGTGGTCATGGTGCCGGAGGTTTCCGTCGTCGTTTCGGTTGGCGTGACTACGACCGTCCCCAACGTATCCGATTCGCCACTATCAACGTGGGGGAGGATTGGAAGCTGTTGGAGGATATTGAATTCCATCGGTTGGCTAAACTGAGCTACAACGTGGAACAACCCACCGATGTGGCACTGTGTGGCCAGGTCAATGTTTACGCCAAATCATACGACCGAGTGAATTTACGCTCGGAGCAGCCTTTGCGTCGGTCGGAATACATCTACTACGATGTGACGGCCAGCGAAGATCCCATCATGGAACGTTTGGCCCACCAAGGTAAGGCACGTGTTTTCGCCACGGATTCGGTGGTTACCATGCTCATGTGCGCCACCCGGACGGTGTACCCGTGGGATTTGGTGATTAACCGCGTGGGTAACAAATTGTACCTGGACAAACGTAACGGCGGTCCCTTGGATTTTGTGACGGTCAACGAGAACGCACATGACCAACCCATTGAGTCAAATGACAAGGATAACATTAACTCACCTAGTATGTTAGCCGTGGAGGCCACCCGGGTTAACCGCGAGTTCCAGATGCAGGCTGTGGATACCCAGCAACGGGTAGATATGCCCAAAGGAAACCCATTCCATGAAGCCGACGTGAAGGAACCACCCGCATCGGCGGCCTACCGCTATCGCTTGTTCGATCTGACCACTTACCGCATGGTCAAGGAAGGCGCCGACAGTGACGAAGATGTGGAGGTCGAACCCGCCGATGATAACTGCCAGATGGTCATCCGTACCCAACTGGACGCGGCCTTGTCCTCGGGTCAGGATCCTCACAAACTGTCCTATGTGTCTCTGCACGCACTTAACCAGTTTGACGTACGGGCCCCAGGTAACGGAGGTGCTCTAGACTGGCGTAAAAAGTTGGACTCATCCCGGGGTGCCGTGGTGGCCACGGAAACCAAGAACAACAGTTGCAAACTGGCACGCTGGGCTCTGCAGGGCCTTATTTCGGGTGCCGACCAGGTTAAATTCGGTTACGTGGTACGTCAAACGCCAGGTGATAACAAGCGCCACGTGGTCCTCGGTACCCAGTCCTACAAGCCCCAGGATTTGGCCAAGCAGGCCAATGTGAACCTGCAAAACTCGTGGGGTATCATCAAGGCCGTGGTGGACCTCTGTTTGAAGCTACCCGAAGGCAAGTATGTGATGGTGCGTGACCCCAATAAGGCCCTCTTGCAGATTTACTCGGTGCCATCGGATACGTTCGAAGGAGATGACGATGAAGATCAATCTGAAAACCCTGTCGAAGAGAAGTAAAAAGCAAAAATTCTAAAGCGGTCCGTAGCGGATACTATTTTTCCTTTTCATTTATGCAGAGGATTTAAAACGGATTGGTGATTATGCTATGGACAGCAATATAAGGTGGCCGATTTCTAGTCGTTTTTTATTCATTTATTTCGTTATTCTGTGTGCAATTCTTATTTTTTAGGCCTTTTTTATAATAAATGGCTAAATCTCTTACGCTCTCGTAGGAAAGTAACTTATCGACTATATAAAAGCAATAAATTAATAATGATAGATAAGAAGTAACCAAGGTAACCCATTTGATACCAGCTTTAAGCTGTATGAAGCAAAGGGCGACCCCTCTTACCAACCCGCCGCCAATGGTGGTGAATTTACGTTTACTTTTAGTCGGGCCCAAAAAAGAATGGAAATGAATGTTGTCATTATGGAATGAGTGCTGGTGATGACGGCTCGAAATATTATATTGGTCGTATCAGCCTTGGGATTTCTACTGGTGACACCACTTCATTTTTTACCACTCCAACTTTTTTAACTACTGCCAGCAACATGACTGGCTATACGATTACCAGAAGCATTAGTACTTATATTACGAGGCCATCTTTTAACACATTATAACTTTGTTAGTGTATGTAACCACTCCTGCATCACAATAACACCACATTTAAGGTTATCCTGGACCCATATAACCCTTACCCAGGTGATTTGAAGTTTATTAAATCCGGGTCACCAAATCTTATGCATTCATCTTATATCATAGAATGTTACCAGCTGCTGAGTCCTCAAAATGAAAATAGTGGGCCCAAAACGATCGACGGTAAATCCATTTACCGTTACCCCAACCGAACTGGGCGCACCACCTGCAGTAGGAATATATAAACACCTACACACAGAGATACAGAGACACAGAGCATGAATGATGATATATTGATGTTTTTCCGTTATTAGTTTAAGTTTTTATTTTAGTCGATTATTCTTTGGTAGGTGGCCTTGACACCGAAAGTATACTGGTTGTGCAAAATTCCAGACTAGTGATAGTTAGCGACTACGGTAGCGACTTAATACTAGCGGGCTGCCACGTTACGGTGGCAACCTACAATCGTTATCTATGACTTATGCTGTTGTTGTTTACGTTCTTACTATACTCCTTCCAATTAGTATTACGATTTATTAATAATAGCTATCCTCAATTAAGACATAGTAACCATGGCCTTCCTCAGGCCCCCTTCCGACAGCCCAGTTGATGAAGTTCCGGTTGCTAGTGAGGAATCGACTTCCCCTCTCTATCAGGAACGTATCTTACATGACCCCTGGTATCCGATTTAACACACGCCAAAACCAAGCTATACCCGTTTTTATTGGAAAAGGGGAAAGGAAAACTAAGGATAATTTACCCTGACTGTATATTTCTATTCAAAAGGATGGTAGGTCTC
This sequence comes from Dispira simplex, assembly GCA_027478255.1. Lineage (NCBI taxonomy): Eukaryota > Fungi > Kickxellomycota > Dimargaritomycetes > Dimargaritales > Dimargaritaceae > Dispira > Dispira simplex. The sequence goes on along the minus strand of JAOPJG010000178.1, from coordinate 33,272 downwards.
TAGATGACACTTGCCCAAATGTACCAAGCTCGAATTTACCAAAGTTGGGTAGTAAAGTGTTTATTTAAGAAATGTGGAAATGAGTATATCCTATTGGCCTAAATATGTTTTATACAAAAAAAATAGCCATAGTTAATCCAAAGGTGCAAAAATTTTTGTAAAGGGAAAACAAGCAAAAAAAACTCGATTGATCCGATGGGTAAAAAGGGGATATACAGTTATATCTAAGGCAAAGTAATCAGAAAAAAAAACTCGAAATCGTCTCATCAGTAGACACAAAAGGGGGTGGGGTAATTCACAAAGACTTCCAACAAAAAAGTATAAATGTCAGAAATTCAACTCAGCTATTTCAACAACGGTGAGGAATGAAAAGAAGGTAAACAAACGAGTGAAGGAAATTATAACGAAAAGTTGAAGATTGACTGTATATAAATATGTCCGGGTATATGTGTAATGTAACCGGAATGATAAAATAAATAGGAGGAATGGACGGAGAGAAAAAGGATAAAACACTAGATAGACACCATCCTACCACATTAGAATTTATCACAGTTTGGCTGATAGGAGAAGAGGAAAAAACGTTAAGAATCCATCACCTCCAATCCTGCCGGGGAGGATTGACTAAGAGCTTCCAAGTTTTTGCCAGTTGTTCCCTTGCTGGTATCACCGCAAAATTCTTCTAAACCTTGACTATTGGAGTTTGTAAACTGAAGTTTAGCCACCGGCAACGTACGGCCTTCGTTCATAGAATCATCCCCCTTGTTTTCTTTAAGTGGGTCCTCAGTAGTATCACCCAAGGTTTCCGGTGACGTACTATGGGTAGTACGGTCAGGCCCGCCAACTTCGCCATTGGTGTCTTCCAATTTCAGGCGTTCAGTAGGGGTGGACAAGGTCTTGTCGATAGTAGCCGACCCCATCGAGGGTGTGACGGCGGAATCTTCGTTCATGAAATGTACCCGATTGTCCAGCGTTCCCTCGGCACTGGAGGCTTGCTGTTTCACCAACGCCAAGGCTGCGTGTAACGTTTCGTGATTCTCCACATCCATGGCGATTGCAGAATGACCATCACCACTACTACTTCTTTGTTCATAAGAGTATTTCCCGGCAGAGTGGGAAGGAGATGACGGATGACAAGGCGTATGATCCTCAGACGGGTCGGTGGCCATCACCTCCGGTGGGTTCTCCCCTGTGACGTGCCCAGCTGCCCCTCCACTTGACTCCGGACCCAGCCTTGAATGCACAGCATCTGGTGCCCCTTTGTCCCCCACAGTAGAAGGAAGGGATGTCGACGACGATGACGTGCTACGAGAGGGGTCATAATAAGTGGTGGACGTGTCTGGAAGGTACGCATCGCAGGTTTGGTCAGTGAGCTGATGATGCTTCAATTTGAGCAACACCTGTTGAAGTACTTGGTGTAGTTGAATCTCCTGGCTCTTCAGATTCATCAACTCCTGTACGGTGTCCATCAAATCACTCACAAAGGGCTGGACGTGGGGGCAATAGGCCGTAGTACATATCGAGTCGATATCGTAGTCACCAGACTTCACCAAGAGTTCATCCTGGGATCCGGTCACTTCTCGATGGAGACTCTCGTTGGCAGGTAACATGGTGAGATGACCCTGGGGGTAATAGACGGATCCGTCTTCACGTTGTTTGTTATCAAGTGCAGGGTAGGCAGTAGGTGATCGCGTCTGGGACGAACTGGGGGAAGAAGTAAGCGAAGTCAAGGGGGACGAACCGTGGAGGAGTTCGTTTACCCCAGCTGCCCTTGATGCTAAAACGGCCCCACTCGCGTCGTGAGAATAATGTCGAGAACCCTTTGCCTCCACCAATCCTAGAGTGGGTCGAGTAACGGAGGGGTGGGGTAGGACATTACGACTATTGGTGATACTCACATCTGACACTGTGGCGGCTCGTCGGCGAATAGCCAAGCGTTTGGCGCTAGGTTGTACTGATGACAACAGCGCTTGGCTTGGTGGTGGCCCAGTCTGGAAATATCCACGGGTAGATTCCGACAAGCCCTTTTCCTCCTCCAGACGAGTCCGCGAATCCGTAGGTTGGTCAACGCTCACTGATGTATGGATATCTTGCATTAACCGCTGTATATTTTCTGGTCCACCGCGACTGATTACACGTTTACGCTTTTCTCCTAGGGATTGGTCAGTAAGGGCCGAAAATCGTGGACCCCAGCGTGATTTAGGTAAGTCTCCTGGGAATGATACTGGGGTACCCGACGAACCTTCCACACTTGCATCCAAGGGAGAAGGGTGACCACTACTCGACTCGGGAGTAGACAACGTGGTTGCCATATCCACGCCGCCCAGGTGAGAAGTCGATCCGACCGAATGATCACCGCTTTCGCTGGGTTTGTCAGGGGTAGGCAGGGCAGGTCGGACCTGACCATAAAAGCTTTTGCGTCGTTTGGTCGGGTGATCCAATTCCATGGTAATACTCGAAGTTCCAGCTTCAGCGTTACCACAGGATGGCCCAGAGGGAGGTTGCTTGGGACCCCTAGCAAAGGCCGAACCGGGGAGAGTTTGCGGTAACCCTGCACTATGTGAGGTCTGCATTTCGTACACACTGTGCCGATGACGATGGTGGTGTCCCGTGGGTGGGGCTCGCGCACGGAGCGGATACTGACCCTGCGTATAGGCACTGTATCGGCCTGGTGTCATAGGAAAAGGGATGGGACCACTACCACCTGTATTCCCGTAAGGGGGTGCGGGACCGGAACGTGAGGGGCCCTGCGTGGCATAGTAACTGTCGGTATCGTCACTAAAAAAGCTCAGGGAGACCCGTTGACCGTGCTGGGGAGTCGTGGGACGAGGGTTACCAGAGGAATCCACTGGAACCCCGTCAGCATTCAGCGAGGGGCGGGCATACGAACCCGTAGTAGCATTCAGTGGTACCTGTTGCGAACTGAACGGCATTGGCATGGACTTACGGCGGGGACGGTGGGAATCGTCCTGGTGGACGACGTTGTGGACCGCGGCAGGTAGTTGACTAGTGGGTGCGGTCGAATGTTCGTCTCTGTGCTTCATGGTGGTCATCACTGTGGAACTCTGTGGAATAAGTGTATGACCATGAGGGCGCATACTCGAAACCATTGCCGCTGGGGGAGGTGGTGCGTATATACCATGGGGACGAGGTGGGTAGGGAGACAATGGCGAAGGAGTGTGTGAATGAGTAGAACCACCACTGCTGAAGCCATCTCGATCATAATGACGTGGGCGAAGCGCCGAAGGATGTTCCCCGACTACACTGGCGGAATGACTACGTAGACGGGTGGCTTGGTGGTGCGATGACCGTAATCGAGCGGTCTGGGGGTCACTAGGAGGGCGTGGAAAGGCTGTGATAGGCGGTAAGGCCAGTGGAGGGCAATTCTCAGAATCATAAGGATGGTAACCTGGGTGAAGGGATGACTGTCCAGGGAGCGGGGCCGTCGGATAACCACCGTTGGTATCTCTTTGGGTTGAGCCGTTACCCCCCGAAGCCAACGCTAAAAGGGATGAAGAAGCCGCGGTAATAGAGGGCGAGGCAAGTCGGGAAGCACGGGCCCGGGTGAGCGGACGAGCCGAACTGGTGGTATGTCGCCTGGTCAGTTCCCCGCCCATTTCGCCCTTGCGCGACTTTTCACTGGCCTTGGGCTCGTTCACTCCTTTACGCTCTTTATCTCCCACAGTAGCACGGGAGGCATCCCCAGATCGGTTGCCTTTGTTACCTCCCTTGGTAGTATCCAGACTATGAAACACGCCATGCAGCTTTGTGTACCATTTCCAGTTACGCACCGACGACTCGGGATCTGTGGTACTGGCCCGCCATTGGCACAATTTATGGTATTTACTGATCAGTTTCTCTACCTTGTTTTTGATTTGTTTTTCGGTCCGGTTGGGTAACTGTTCCCGACAGCGCCGGTAGCTGACAGCTTTCGATTGTTGCCAATGTTGGAAATTGTTCTTGATATAGCTGAGAATCTCATCCACTTCAGCATCCGTCCAGTGATCCGTCAGTCCGCTGCTGGGCACTGGCGGCATGGGGTTTTGGTGGGGTAGATTAGGTAACATCTGGGGTTGTGGATGCCCCATGTGGGCCATGGGATGGCCACCGGACATCCCCGTTGTAAACGGTGGGTGAGCGGGTCGAGCTGGTGAATGGGTGGGTGGACCACCACTCACTGAGTGCATGTACGGTGGCGGTACATGCGACGACAAGGCAGACCCGGGATGATGGTATCCTAGGCCATCGGCTCCCCGCGGATAGCCTTGGGGTGGTCGCGGATGACCTGGGTAATGGGAACCAGTCACCATTCCTCCTGGCGGGTGTGGCGTCACAGGCTGACCTGGGCCCGATGGTGATGGGTAATTAGGATACATGCGAGGAAACGGAATAACCCCGCCTGGGCCCGAAGCACCCATCGGGGCGGAATGGTCACCGGGTCGATAACCTGGAGGGTGAGGGAACGGAATAGTGGGACTGCGTGTGCCGAACTGGGAAGCATTAGACATGGATTGACGGCGATTATCAGCGGTTGGCGACGCGCCCATAGGGGTGGGGGGCTGCGGAGTAGTAGACAAAAACCCGGAGCCTGTCCGGGGGGCACCCCCCGTCGCCGCTGAGTAACGACGGTTATTATAGCTGGGGGAAGTGCCAAACGCCGAGTCAGAGTGTAATGGTGGAGGGTTAGGATAGCCCCGCGCCATGGGGGATCCGTTGGTACCTTGTACAGTCGGCGACGATACGGTTGTCATGGGTAGCTGATGATGACGACCGGTTATGTTATCGGTTGGGGTTTGGGGATGACGCTGATCGAGCGCAGTAGACGGACGCGAGGCCTGTGGAGAATGAAGGTTGGACCGGGAAGAACCCAGGTCGTGAATGGGAGGTAATTTCATGCCAAGCGGTGTGGAAGGACTCCAAGGAATTTGTAGGTCTTTAGCCGACCTGACAGATGCGTCGAGACGCGTTGCCGGAATATCAATAGCCTGAGAGCTCGGTTGCTCACTCATGGGCGTTGGGTAAAAGTGTAGTAGCTGTGAGCCCGGGACCAAGTAACAGGGGCCACGTAGGTTATACTCCAGCAAGGGAGAATGGCAAAAGGCGCGCTATTATATTTTAAAAAAAGAATTAAATCAAACGCAAATATATGTATATAATGGCCAAGAACCAGGGGAGAAGGAAAGTAGGACTATAGGTCGGGGCTGAATGGGTAGAGAAAAAAGGGGGGATACGTAGTAATGACTATCACAACAAAAAAAACACGAGATAATGTAGTGAATGTCACTCAGAATAAGTTTTAACGGTTACCAAACGGGTTGCAAGAGATATCCCATCAGCACCACAGAGAAAAATTAGACAAGAGAGGTCAAACTTAGGTGAGGGGCTTCTAGTTATAATATAGCGCTGGGAAAAAAACAGCCACCGAGTAAAGTGAGCAGCGGGTCGAGTCACGTCGCTCTTGAATAGCGGAAAGGTAAAGTGAGAAGAACGAAGCTAGAAAATGACAACAGCCTCGGAATTACTGGGTATTGGAACGAGGCCAAAACGAAACAAAAAATATATATGAATCTTCACAATGCACAAGAGTTAGAGCACAAATAGAAAAAAATGTAGAAGTGGAGCCAAGGTGTTTAACGACGGAGAGCGGTGGAGCGGAGTTTCAATAAAAAAATCACAACAAAACGCACGTAGACGCGGTCAACGAGAAAAAGGGTGAACAAGGAGATGATAGGAAGGAATGAGAGAACTGGGTGGGAGAAAGTGAGAGGAACAAAAGGCGCCAACCACCATAATAATAACCCCTCCTTTTTCCCCTCACTTACAAAAATATTAGGGTCAAGGTGGAATCCGGGGGGGAGGAAGGTGATACTGTAGCCCTTCAAGGATCGACAGAAGCACTGAGTTGACGTTTCAACGGACCAATAAAAGTGGGAACCCAGCGCAAGCGGGACAGGAATCGATAGATGGCGCGCACACCTAACCAGAAAGATGAGCGTGTAAGGGTCTAGCAGGGGTCTTCGGTCCGTCTTCTCAGTCATCCGAGTCCTTCTCAGTGCTCTTCTTCCTCTCACATTCCCAATAGAGTAGTGTGCTTTTATGGTGCTTCAGGCCGTATGTTTTCCGCACAACGCGACGAACGGCCTTGAGTGCGAGACAAATAATCGCTTTTGGACTTATTTTTTGAAAACGATAAAACCCCATGTCGGTAACACAGCAAGGCTCGTCCATGTAGGACAATGGCCACCAATGCAACCTTGGCTGGATATTGCGCTGGACTTCTCCCAATGGCAAGAGCAGTGGGGTTTACCATAGGGGTTATGAAAACAATGCCGAGAATGACCAATGAGCTCGCGATAAACAAAGAAGCAGGTCGGATTGGCAAGGAAAAGTAGTTTCTTCAATTTCACCAGCGAAAAAAATAATGGTGTATATTTCGATAAATTTTACTTGACGTTACTACTAACCTAAAACTTGGACAACTGTTTACCTAGACTAAGCAATGTCACGTACTTACGTGGGTAGCACAGAGTAGAGTAACATTTACAGTCGTGCGTGGGGTAAAGCATTACGACACTGTGACACTGCCCGGTGGATACGGAATTGTTTTGGTTAAAATAATACAAGGAAAAGCACGAACGTAGATCCAGGGAATACTAGCGTAGAAAATGTCGTTTTTAGATTACGAATCAACGACACTGTATTTCTTATATAGATCTCAGAGGACAACATCGAGGTGATTTCCTAGGCCACTCGGATCCCTCACTATACATATGATAGATTGTCTGCGCAAGGATATTGACAATGGAGACATACAAAGACATGGGTAAAACTGGATACGAAATGCATTAATTGGGATTCGATTTTTTATAATAGTTTACAACGAACTGTTTAATATTCCCAGGTAAATATTGTCATTCACCAAAGCGCAGCTTCTATGAAGGACGGGAAAATTATTCATCATTCCATCCGACTCGGTAACCCTTGCACCCAATGAAAGGGTCCTTATTAAATTCTAATTAATGGTTCTAAGGAAATTTAGGTGCGCACGATAAAGGGATTCTTCAATGTTCCTGGGAATGTTGAACTCCAGCCCACACTCTTCCTTGTCTTACTTTCTCATGACTATTACAAGTATAGATCGCTCATCTAAACAGTCCAGGATTACCTCGATTCACGATTAGGAAGGTGGTAACATGGCACAAGATCTAGTACCCCGTATCTATCTGCCCACTGTCCCCCTTGTCGATGTTGAAGATACGTCTCTTCCTCCCCCTAAAGCAGCGTTTTGCTATATTAGCATGGTGAGTACAATTTATGCATCGCCCTGGTCAGTGACGAATGTATACCGTCCGCCAAATGAATCTACATGGCCTGCAGGAGAACCTGGTGGAGTGAAAAGTGCATCAAACGATCTCAGTAATACCCACATTAAAGGACCATTCACTACATAGTTAGAGTAAAATAAAACTCCTATCAAGCATATTCACCACGATGAACTTGCTTAGGTTGCCATTTCGCCAGCTCCCATGGTCTCTCATTCCGACTCCATCAAGGAAGAACCCCCCCCCAAAGGCATCCGATATGTCATACGACCCGTTTGTTTGCTGCACCCCACCCCGAAACACCCAATAGTAAATAGAAGACACTGCTGGCGTCCGCCTGTTTCGGCCATTCTTTGCTTATACTGGCTATTGATAAGGTCCTCCATTGTAGCCTTTACCTTCGTTTTTTTTCATATCGTTCACTTTCTGCCACCCACAACGATGAAAGTAAATGGGGACCGCTTAAACGGCAAATCGCCCCTTAATAATTAGAAAAAAAAGAAATATATATCCGTACTTACTTCTCTTGAGGAGTTAGCAGTGCTGTCAGTCGACCCAGTATGGGAACAACAATGATTGATGGATCCTTCCGTGTGGCGGTTGCCTCGAGAGTCCCTGGGGAAGAGCCACTCACAGGGGAGGGGAAGGTAATTTCCACACTGGTTAGTTAGAATTGCCAACTGCACAGCACCGTGCTGTGTTGCTTTCACTGGTATCAAGTCATGATCGCTCGATTGACAACGGATATAGTGAAGATTCAAAAATAACCACTACTATTCATAATGGGAGTGAGTAATAAATTCGAATGTTTGCATAGTCAAAAAAACTAGTGGCTACAGAAATAAAAATCGTCACATACATTCTACTTATGTAAGGCTAAGCCTTATTACAGATGTGTATGTACATCCCCTGTCAAAAAAAGCACTGTGAATCATGTGATCCGTTAGTTTATGTATGTCATGACCCGTAAAACACCGCAAAATCGAGTCAATATACCATCCAAAAAAAGGCGTTGTGAGTCAAACCGATTGATATCTTTGTACAAGGTCTTTGGGCTGTTCCAAGAATGTAGTTACTTAACTAATCCCAAGAGTACTGGTGGTGGGATCGTGAAACGTGGATCCTTTTCATTGATACCTCTGATCACAGATTAACCTGTGAAATTGCCTTTGCTGATGCCTCAGGCTTATAGATAATGTTTATACAGCCCACCACGCTGTTGGGTTCCACTATATTTTCTGCATAAATGATCCTGCAACTCATAACTCAAAATATCTATATATAAATAAAGATATAAAAGGACAACGCGACAGAGTGGTGCCATCTTAGTATTACCGTTAACGCTTAGCCAAGCTGGACCTTTGATGATGTGCGGAAATGTAATCCCGCAGGGACTTGTAATTGCTTACAGTAAATTACAATGTTTAATCATCATATAGTCCAGTTGGATATTGTCCACGTAGATGAATACTCATACACACACAGTACGCAAGATGTAAAAGTATTCGAAAAGCCTAGCAAAAACATGAGTGGAGAGGAGAGATATAATACCTCTGGTAAGGTAAAAAGGTAGATGCGTATTTCGCGACGAAGTTGGATGTGTATACTTTCTCGAATAGTACACAATATCATTCAACCAATATATAATGCATACAAATGATCAGTTAAGGAGTGTATTAATTATACTAGAGAAACCACCGTCTTCACTTCTTATTACAGCGTCTCTCATCATAATAACCGACATACATGACCCTATGCTTTGATAAGTCCCGTGTGTGTTAAACGTGGTATTCACAATATATGGCTACAAGTATAGCTACTGCACAAGAGTCCTAACGCCGAACTCTGCACCAACTCATCGCAGGCAACGCTTGACATCAATTTCTACAGTCTGCGTACACATAGTATTCATAAGGGATGTCATTTTCACTACAGTGGAGTACTGTGATGGATTGATATATTCAAAAATAAGAGGAAAACAGTCGAAACTCCTATCATGAACAATCACGAATAATTTCGCATTATAACTCATCGTATCCGCACCTCGTCGTATACTACCATTTGTATTGTTTATATTTACCTGACTGGGGGAAGAAGTTGTAACTACAATTCCTTTAGGTGCTAATTTAAAACGTAATACAGTGTTATGCACTCCGCTAGATCCGTTCCGTAACGTGAAATATGATTTGTTCACCAAAATAAACCGTTAAGCGGTGCTTTATAATTTCCAGTAAAGTGAATATAAACACATGCGATCCAGGGACGCCAGGGCAACCTGTAAAATTCGACCCTAAATTATTTACGTCGTGTTCGATGTTTGATGGTGTACATGACAGCAAGGGTAGGTACTATGTACAAAAGAGACATGGGTGTGGTTCTTTTTGGCCTATATAGCGATTTGGAGCAAAGTTGTACCAATTACAATTTCACCGATAAGATCTTGTGAGAGACCCATTCATCTCTGGCGGATTTTTTCTTATATAGTCGAAAAAATGCTTCCCACATTGTTTTTAAGGAAAACCAGCCTATTTTCTGAGATACGATGTCCATACTTTTTTTTTTGAATCTATGGGGTAGCCATGATCTTATTTAAGTTAATTCCACGCCGATTCAAGAATGATCCAGAATTATGGCTACGATGCGGGTAACATATTCGAGAACTTTATGCAATGTGTTTAAGAAAGTGGCGAATTTAACCATCTTCGTTTACCGACTTTTGCAGTTGAATAAAATAGTCGTACAAAACATTAATATGGGTAGTTTTTTTCCGACTATATAGGGATAAATCCGCCGAAGTCGAATGGGTCTCTCACAAAAGCCTATTGGTTATGTTGTGGTTGGTACATTTTTTTCTCCTAAATCTCTATATAGTCGAAAAAATATCACCCATATATCCACGATCGTCCTTTTTATTTATGTTGGGCTGTTCGGGTTAGCAGTATCTGAAAAAAATTGAAAACTCACAGTAGTGTGGTAGCCTGTATATGTGTGAAACGTTTCTAAACTGGAATCCGATTTGCTTCATAAACTGGCTCCTATACACCGTAGATCTTACAAGTTTGTTTCCAACAAGGTTATGGCAGCTAGAAACTTTTTTGTACTGTGCTGGTCACCATAAGGTTTCCCTAACCTGCATACCATTCCAGATAGGCGTTTCTTAAAAGCAGATTCAAATGTATCAAGACGCTACACATTCTATTCCCATATTTATGGTAGTTTTCAGTACCTTTGGAAATGTACGTTAGCTGTAGTTGGCAATGTAAAAGGCTCACTCAGGGGTTGTGGTAATTTAACCACCGGATCGAATGACTAATACTCCTATTCCGTTCTCAACATATCAAAATTCACCACATTTACGTGGGTAGATTTTTTTCGACTATATAGGGATAAATCCGCCGAAATTGAATGGGTCTCACAAAATTCTATTGGTAATATTTTTGTTGGTACATTTTTTGCACACAATCTCTATATAGTTGAAAAAATATCACTCACGTTTTTCATAATGATAGCGAAAACTGGAACGGTTCACTGACTAGTAGTATCTCACTCCCACTTATTTTCGCATTAAGACGCCAGATACGAACAACGTCGACTGGCCCGTTCTCCCAGATGACCATTAATACAAAATTTTCTACACCACGGCCTAGGTTAATGGAAAATTGGTAGGTTTTCGAGTCGTATTGATTACCATATCAAGAAAGCATGAGCTACACTCCCTGCGTAAACAAAGTGATCCTTGTTTATCAGTTGCTGAGATTTTAGAGGAAAGCGAGGGGAAAATCTACGTCAATCTCACGCACGAACCCTCCCACAGACATTCGTGGTCGTGGTTATACATTTTGACCGGTTCACAGGCAGCGTAGGGGGTTTGATCCATCCCTCCCGGAATTGGCTCGATTGACCTGTTGGCACCAAACAGGCTGTGTGCGGGGGGTAGGGAATTATACCATGGCCAGTTTGTTATCAACGAACTTGGTTATCTAGAATGAAATATATTGGCTATTCCACTTTGAAGTACTCCCCTATCATGATTGGTCTAGACCGTATTGACCTGTGTTAATGCTAACCGGGACTCTCATTCATCCTCATCCAGATAATGTTTATAATTACGATGTCAGGTATTACCCCGATGGGTTAGAAGATCTGTCTCTATTCATCGGTTCTTCCTTCCTAATGGGTAGTTTTTTTTCGACTATGTAGAGAAAAATCCGCCAGCATTGAGTGGGTTTCTCACTAAACCCTATTGGTTAAATTTATAACTAGTACATTTTTGCTCCAAATCTCTATATAATCGAAAAAAAAATCACCCAAATGGCTACGTTGGCTTGGAGGAATTACAGGTGTCATACTAGGTGAGGGGTAACACCAGGCAAGAATAATGAACAGGTTGAAGCGTAGCCCACTGGTACTCATATCAAAATACGCTATGGGGCAAAGGGCAGGGCTATTGTCTGTTGTCGTTTTATATTTTCACTCTGCTCAACGATAAACAATAGAATGTAACGGCATGTTTCCATAAATGGGAAGGTTGTTCGCCGCTCGAGTGTGTTCACACGGTAAAACCTTACTCATCAGTGATCTCAAAAACAATAAAAAGTGGTACGAATCCCTGCGTTTGTATACTAGTGGTCATAGTGGGTTGTTTATAGGATTACCAGTCGTGCCAGGTAAGGAATTACGAAACATAGTCAAAATCATGTTTCCTTTCCGGGCGTGCCCGTTTCCGAATGATTCACTGCTATCAACTGCCTGACCTTGTATTTGGAAGAACTCATTCGTCTGGATGAGAATGACTACCATATAATTGGGATACATGACCCGGAGGGAAGATTACACCGACTACCGGCAACTCACCCAGCGAATATACTCCCTATACACTATTGGTTATCCGTTAATAACATGGACTGTGAGCCAAAGGTGTTGGCCGAGTTACTGTTCATGAAGTCAAGTCTTCCATTCACCCTTGCGAAATGTTTCGGCTATATTATTGTAGAAAAGGAAAAAAGTATGAGCTATCGCCAACATTTTGGCATTTACAGTCACACGCCCAGAAATTTTTTCTGGTTCCCCCCTTGGCATCAGGCAACTGTGCGCGGTGTTTCGAAGAACCACAATGATAACCAATACCTATTTTCTCCATATTCTACTACTCAATATCATTGATGTGATAGGCTGCATGTCCCATGTGGGTGGTGATGGGAGTAGGTTAGGCTTTTCCCCGTCAACAATTCCCATTCTCTTTCCCCTACACACCTGTATTCTACCAACCTTGGAACGATTCTTTACGGTATTCACGCATAAGCCTCACTTGGTTATAAATAGAGCTTGGAGTGGCCCACTGATTCCGATACATGTGAGTGTATGTGTCTTGTTGAATTGTACGTGTGTTCTTTATACACCTTATTTTTCTAAACCTTAGGTCCAACAAAGGCTTTAATAATTTTGTTTTCGTTTCGGGAAGATTTATTCTACTTTAGTTCTATTTTTGAGAAATCATACGAAATGCAAGGGCTGTATTTTCCTCTCTGGTTTGAAATCCCAGTGGCAAGTTTCGTCGCCCTGGTAGCTTATCTCTACTATATTTTGCGAGTCCCCCCGCACTTTCGCGTTTTCCCTGCGGTCCCAATCTCCAAAATTTTCAAATGGGCCTATTACGACATGGGCCCTTATGAGCAATTCCAGGATATGCGCGACTTCTTCATTCAACATCCTACCTTTGTCATGTGGAATGGTGGTCGCTGGAAGCTCATGACTACGGACGTGGATTATTGCAAGGATATCTTTATGCGCACTAATCGTAAGTAATAGAATTCCATCTTTAGGCTATTTTTTCTACTCACCACCTGTCAGTCAATTGAGGGGTGAGCGGGAATGGATGGTGTCATTTTTAGCTTTATTGGTTGCCAGATTTCGCACTGCCGATATGATTGTCCTTGTACGTCTCGGCATACTCCCTCATATTCTTTCTTTCGCAAGTGAGTTTCAAGTATGTTTGTAAACATTCGCTGGTCCTTTTGCACCCTGTGTATTATTTTTATCCCGACGGTACCTTATATGTCGTTTTGCCAGGGTGGTGGTTGTGCCCCTTGAGAATCCTGCTTTGGTGTTCGGCTAGAATGGGAAAGATGGCCAAGAAAAAGGGGATCGTTGGACAAAATGTTACAGTTTGTGTCTATCTCCACTGAGTGTAGTGGGAAAACACAGCAGGGTTTTCTTCGTGGTTTGTGCGTTTCCCTTTGTTTTCTGTTTGGCATTCATTATCGATTTTTTCTTTTTCCAATTCAACACAGTGAATTGACATTTATGAACGTTGGTCGTGTCCATCAACGACAAGTTCTAGATGACAGCGGGAGAGAAGGGTGGGAAGTGTATCCTTTTTTTATTATAGTGTTTTTTTTTCTCAGTGGGTATAGACGTCATTTTGGTGTGGGATCTTGGGTGCCTTTAGTTCCCCGAAAATAACAAGCCCAGACCTCAACACTGTAACATGGAATGACGGAATAGTGGTGTGACGCTAAGGTGTACTAACTGCTGATTTCGAACGTTCTTGGCTATGATATCCCCTCCATCCAATGATGAAACCTCGGTCTAATAGAAACCATCGAAAAAGCCATGCCCAACCCGGAATACCCCGAATCCTTATTCCGCAAGTTTATCGGTACCAGTCTAGCCTTCTCCAACAGTGAAGTATGGCGCCGTATTCGCCGTATTGTGGGCCCCGCCTTCAATTACATCTGGCCCACTCGGGTTATTGGAGATACTGTAATTCGTATGTTCAGGGCTATCGAACAGGACCAGGCGGCCAACAAGTTGTTGACCATGGATATATACCTGGGTCGATTAACCATGGACGTGCTGGGACGTACGGCCTATGGGTTTGATTTCAACTCATTGACTAACCCCGAGTCTAAATACGCCGTGCTGTTGTCCACCGTGGTCAAGAAGTTGACCAATCCTTTCTACATCTTGTTTCCCTTTTTGGACGGCATCCCCGGTTTCCGTCGCCCCAAGTTGAACGAACAAATCGAGGAATTAGACCAGATGTTGTTTGGGGTAATTGACATGAAACGCAAGGAGTTGGCCGAAAAGCCCATCGAGGACCGGGCCAACACGGACATGTTATCCTTGATGTTGGAAGCCTGTCAGGATCCTAGTGCGCCGCGTATTACAAACAAGGAACTGCGGGATAATGTCGTAGTGTTTTACTTGGCCGGACAGGAAACCACAGCGGGGGCGCTTGGGTTCTGGATGTACGAAATGTCCAAAAATACTGAATGCCAAGAAAAGGCCCGTCAGGAAGTGTTGCAAATTATGGGTGACACTCCCGAGGACATTATCCCCACCGACGAGCAACTCAAAGAGTTCAAATACCTTAAGGCTAGTATCGATGAAGCGATGCGCTTCCACCCTCCCCTTCCCGCCATCGTGGCGCGGGAAACCGTGGTGGAACAGAAAATATGTGGGGTTACTATTCCCTCTGGCGAACGAGTGGGTACCAACGTGGTCGCGATGCACCACCATCCAAAGCATTTCAAGGATCCTGATACCTTTAGACCGGAACGTTTCGTGGATTTACAGGATCCCAAGGATGGTCGTATGTCGCCCTATCTTCCCTTTGGTAGCGGCCCTCGGCAATGTATTGGTAAAAACTTTGCAATGTTGGAAGCCCGTGTGGTAACGTCCATGATGTTGCGTAAATACAAGTGGACGTTGAAGTTGCGTCCCAACGGTAAGGAGCCGGTGCGTTCGCCGCCGTTTGACTTGTATCGTTTCGAAAACCTGGACCTGAATTTGGAGGCGCGTTACTAAATCGAGTGACGCTCTCGAGGTATTTTGAGTATATTTTATTCCTGTTCATAGTTTATTTATCTTACTGGTGGTTACTTTAACATCGCGTAGGCGCTGTTGTTTCAAGTCAGACTATCCCCATTTCGTTTTATAGAATTATTCAATTGGAGTATTTGTTAATACCCTTGGCACTCTGATTTTTTTCTTCATTTTATTCATCTATAGTAAAGGCCGGTTCATACGTTACTATTGTGCCACAGGATATCGAATTGGTTATTAGGCCAGTTTGCGAACTCTTTATATATGTATCAGTCTACGCTAAGATCATGTGCACAGTGTCATTTTCTACCCCAAAGCAAAAACGTATAAAAATGAGCAAGGAACCACTTTGTGTTGGTTTCTTTTACGAAACCCTGTCTGAAACCTTACGTTTGTCCGTTCTTTTTTATTGTTAGAGCTCAGTATGTAGTGTGCATGTGTTTGTTCATCCGTGGCTTACGTTTTTATATTATATTTCACATTTGTATTGCTACTGTTCTTATCACTTGTTTTCTTTTCGATCACCCAAACTCTGTGCTGACATATCCTTACCCCCATTCTCTTATTTTTCTTTTATACACCTTTTCCTCTTTCTACATAACGACACTCCGCGAACCTAATACCATGGCCAAGTATAACAACGAGTTCCGTAGTGGTGCGTGGGATCCCATCATGATAATTTCACAAATAACTGCCCTTCAAGCCATCACCTACGTGTCATTGTCTCTACTCGTCACGGTAGTGCAAATACTATTAGGAGTGGAGAGTTCACTGGACCATGTGCTGCATTTTCACAATCTCCGTAGCGACACAGTGTTTGGATGGATGTTGGCCATGGTGTGGGCGCTACAGGCCGGTATTGGGGTGTTACTCCTGGGTTATATTGTTGAGCGGGTACGTTTATGTATTGATTTCACGCTCACGTTTATGTTTATGCACCTGGTCATGGTGACCATCTATTCCCACCAACTCCCGAGTTACTTTTTCTGGTGGTTCACCATGGTAATGTATACGGTGGTGATGATCATTGGCGGAGAATGGTTTTGTATGCGTCGAGAAATGCGTCCTATTCAGTTTGGCCGGCAGAGTGACGAGGTGGACGACGACTTGGGTGGGGTAGGGATGTCTATTGTACCAACCTCAAGGTTAGAATCGGGTCACCCACCAGGTGAGCTCAACTTGACCGATCCCGTAGAGGCGGTGTCCTTGGAACTTGCCAGAGTTCGCGCAACTTCTACGCCACGTAGTAGTGTAGAGGTTAAGCGGTCGTTGTCCCTTTCTGGAAAGCAACGGCCTCGTAACTCACCAGGAACGGGTGACGATCGAAAGGGCGGGCGGGATCGTGGCTATGAGTTGAGTGATATGCGGCGGGAAGTGACTTGGGACCATCGTGATAATCGACCCCGGTCGGGGACAGCTAAACGCTCTCAGGTAGAATTGGTGGACCGTTCTATCACTGGCAGCCCGGCCTTGACCAGCCGTAAGGAACCAAGCAGCGGCGATACACGGTTGTTGTTCGAATTAGACCTAGCCGAGGAAGATGTTGACGTTTTGAGTGATACGACACTATCCAAGAAGGACTAATGGATATAAATACTCTGATCACGTTCATTTATTCGAAGGTTTAAAGATCTTTGAACCAATATTACATATTTTACTGCATATTTTTCCCCGCGATATAAACCATATTATTGTATACTATGTATTGATTCGTCTGATTCAGATTAAAAATTTGGATGGGCTTCGTTAGAGTTGGCTTGTAAGACTTTTTCTTGTGTATAATAGTGTCAGTGTTTGTGTTTTTACATAAATTGCTGGTTGTTCTAAGCAAACAGTACTAAAGGTGTGTGATATTTATTATTTGTAATAGCACCGAATTAGTGCAGGTTAGTATTAGCTCTTAACCGTCCAGTCGGGAACTTGACCATCGAACTGGTCCAGGGTGATTTCACTGCCTTGACACCGTAGAGATCCCACCAATGACCCTCCGATCCAGGTGCGGTTTCCTCGGGCGAATACATCCCCGTTCGTTTTCGCATCCAGGAACGCAGCATGGTTGCACAGACTCTTGAGGGTGGCAGAGTACTTCCGGTTCTGAAGCATAAGGTATTGCAGTTCCACGTGTAGACGGTGAGTAAAATTGGGTAGCATCCCGGTGTTGCCTAACACCAAGCATGATGATATCAGCGTTTGGCGCAAATCAATCGGAACTTTTAACAAACAATTCAGCAAAATTCTGGGAATGCCCAAAATATCCGCTTCCGCATCCCCGTTAAAAAGAATATCGGCAGCACGTTCCCGAACCCAGCCTGGGATACGAATCCGATACAATGGTGCCGGAACAGGTGACTTCGACGAAAAGTCTTGAGTTTCCGAAACAGGGTAGGACACCGGGTACACGATATCGGTGGTGGTGGTCATTTGTTGGTACCATTGTGCTTGTTCATCCGGGAAAGTGACACGGGTATCGAATGTGGGACGCACTGGACTTGCAAAGAGGAACCGACATTTAATGTCTTCAATTATCTTGTCACTTAGTAAGGAAGCCAGTGAAACTTCCGGGTTCGTTGGTGATTCTAATATGGCATGGCTCAGCAGTAATTCACGCAAGTTATGTGATAGGGCTTTACCCGCCAGAGGAGTGGTCTGAATATAAGGAATTAAGGTATGCCCTTCGAACACGGGGGTGACCACCGTTTCCAAATGGCCACAGTCGACCACCAGACCACTAACACTACCCGTGGTCACTAACGAAAGTCCTGGTGCGGGAAAGTAGATAAGGGCCGGTACTTGGAAATACTCAAAGAGAACCTTTGCTACGGTTTCTTTCAATTGCACAGGACACAAGGGAGAATCGCAAATCAGTACTTTGCGGAGTTTGGGGTCAGTCATGAGCACGTCGGAAAACACCTGGTGGAAGTAATACACCAACAGGTCCCGAAGTTTATCCTTGGGCAGTTGGTGAATGTCCAATCCGTACAAGTCCGCCTCTTGGGGCAGGAGATGGGAAAACACTTCGGGTGCGGTAACCCGAGAAATTACCACCCAAGAGCTCGTCCCAGTTGTTGTTGTTGAACTCTTCGTCGAGGCACCCCATACGGTATTCGGAGCAGCGTTGCGAGTATTCCAACGCAACCCGTGGTAAAGCGGTAAAACGCACCGTGGGTGGGCTTCCCCACTGTAACCACACTTGAGCGAATGACTTCCTAGGTCAATCACCACCCGGTCTTCCATACCGTACACCGAAAAACGTCGACTACTGGGTAATCCGTACCCCAAACCACCCACCATAGGTGAGCCGAGGTGCACGCTATGACCCATTCCCAGCGTACGGGGGCGAGTGCCGGTGCCAGTAGGGGTACTGGCGTTGGGGGTAGTACTCGCTAAACGGCCCAGTAATGACATGGTAGAAACTGCTATAGAGTGGGTAATGTCAGACAATGAAAATAATAAAAGTTGAAAGAGAGCCGAAGGATACAATAATCCCGTTGAATACGCTAAAGTGGATGGGTCACATACAGGTAAAAAAAAAACAAGACAATAAACACAATGGAATAATCACCAGGTGAATAAATAAATCGCGTAATGCAGAATGAAGAAGCCTCCGCGTTTTGTGGACACCACAGCAAGCGGACAGTGGAAAAGGCGAAATCAGGAAAAGTTGGCCATCTCATCTCTAAGCCTACACTGTATTTGCACAAAAACAAGTGTGTTTCACTCTTGCTGTCTCCCTACTTGCTCACCAAGGTAAATCACATTAATACCCTCATAATTTTGTAACAAGTGAATTTATCAACAGTATAATCAATAACATAAAGAAGTATACTATGGTAGGTGGGCTAAACTGCTATCACTATACACGAAACCACCCGATCAAGTGTACATAAAAATACTATCTAGTAAAATATAAGTTTGGCAGCATTGAAAAATTAGATAAAACAAATCAATGGGTTGTATAGCACACCGTTACGAGGCAACTTAGTTAAAGGACAATAAACCAACCACAATATTATAGTTGGAGCATGGTAATCTAACTTTTCGGGGTTATTCATCCGTCGGTGGCCATCTCTTCGTCTTCAGCTTCAGAGTCAAGGTCTGCTTCTTCCTGTACATATTCATTATCATCGTCTTCTTCCACTTCTGCGGGCTCTGGTGGTGGTTCTTCGTTTTCGTTTTCGGGGTTGCTTTCAGCGTGGGCCTGCTCAAGTTGCCGTTTTAAGTTTCTCCGCGTACTAACTAGTGGCGATACCAATGCCGATGGAGTACCCACGACGGCCGTTCCTCCTCGTGGCGGAACACCTCCGTTGGGAGTAGCCAAACGAGCCACAGTGTTCTTATCAATTACCTTTTGGAGTTGCTTTACGTACTGATGATAGGGATCCCAATCCTTTGGTGTGAGTAGACTAGTAGAGGCAGCGTTACCTTCGTTGACTATCTGGGCAAGTAAGGCCGGAGTAACGTCGTGCTTTTCCAAGGTTTCCTCCAGGTGTTGTTGGAGACTTTTGGCCTGATAAACACTCACCAGCCCAGTGGTAATGGGGACCAGTACTTTAAGAAATTTGAGGATAAGCTGACCGGCTTCATGATTCTCCAGTCGTAAAAAGCCCTTGAGTTTGCTAATAGCGTAAGACTGACCGCTTTGGTGGAGTTTGAACACCGACGACGAAACTACCCGGTATAGTTGATGAATTTGTTGGGTGGGGGTTGGTACGGTGGATTTGGGATGGGTTGGTGTAGCATTACCATCGAGTTCGTTCGTAGTGGACACCGCGGGTAAGGTTGGGTGGTAGTTCAACATGGTGCGGAGAAGTTGGGCCAGAGTGCGAGTGAGACCCACCGTGGGGTTATCCAAATGACGGCACCGGTTCATCCACAACTCGTACGAATCAATCACGCCTACCCCACACATGTCAATAACCTTCTGCCGGAATCGTAACAGTTGGTAATACTGGTGCAAGGTAATCCTATCCACTGGGGGCGCATACTGCAGTAATTGTTCGCAGGCCGTTTTGATCAAATCGTCATACACAGGATCCAAAAGGCCAAAATGGGCCACAAGCGGAGTCAGCGATTCCACCCCGAAAAGGCGCATCGTAATACACCGCAGGTAATTTCCCACATTGCGACGTGCCAAGTCCATCAAACGGAGGATCATATCAGAACCTGGTAGTTCAGACCATGTGGCTACTTCGTCGTTATTGTGACTTCCGGCGGTCTTTTGGTCAAGAGATTGAAACCGGACTTTTGTGCCCTGTTTACCCCGAGGTTTAGCGCCCGATACATGGGTCCTGGGGGTCATACCTAGTTGGCTGTCTGTTAAGTCCAACCAGTGATCCAACACCCCCCGCATAAACCGAGTCATCGTCAATTGTAAATCACCAGTATGGGTTTCACGTAATTGGGCTAACCCAGGGTAAAGGCGGGGATGGGTGATATCACTACTAAACAACCACAGCGAATGGCAAAGGGCTTGGAACATTTCGTGCTGCACAATCAGGAGAGGTACACCCTTGGGGAAAACATCGGAGAGAGAAGTAAGCCAGAGTGTTCCTTGCTCCATGAGGTACCGTTTGACAAACACTAAAATTGCCAACCCTGACGATGTCCCTTCAGGAGGAGCACCCGTGGTTTCCCCTATGGTGGCATCCGGGAATTCCGCCACAGCTTCGTGGACTAACCACAATAGCTGTTGGGAAATAATATGTAGCGCCAGTGCGCGGTTAATTGCCGAAGTCGATGACGTCTGCTTTTGCGGTAGCGATTCGTGCCATGCAAATAGCTCCAAGAGTACAGGTATCAAAGGACCCAAAGCCAACCCATCGATACCAGGTAATTGATAAATGGCCTCGTTATCGGTTTCCATAGATTCCTCCACTTCGATGGGTTCCACCCGAGTCAAGTGTAGATTATATAGTCTAGCCAGTTGCAGCAACCGGTAGAGTGCCATCTCCAACTCGTTCAGGTTGCTGATATCATCCGATACCGTAAAAGCGACTGATAGGGCATGGGTCGGTTCATCTCGTCGGAGTTGGTTACATATGCGGAGTACCTGTTGGGAAGTTTGGTTCACTAGTTCGGTAAAGGTAGGATCTTCCGCTAGGCGTTGGGTAAACCGTTCATCAGCGTCCGTTTCGCTTGCATTGTTATCATCGGTTTCGCCCCATGTTCCGTCATGGTCGATATTCCTCTTCTTTGGGTGATCACTCTGCAATAAATTACCACGCACCACGCAACACAGGGCTCCCAAGGCTTGGTTCATTACCACAGGGGACTGGAAACCCAAATAGAGGTCCTTGAGGTTAGTCATTAATGCGTCCAATTGGGACAATTGCCGCATGTCCAGGTACGTCGTCAAGTTAAGGATACCGTCGGTAATGATACACAGCAGTTTGGCCATATGGTGGTGGCCGTTGACCCGGTATCGAGTGAGCAGACGTGGTAGTAACGTGATCAAGTATTGGTTCAACTGACTCACGGATTCAGCATGACGCTTCTGCTGCAGTTGGGCCAACCGTTTGCGATCCCGGGCACTGGGCCGATTCCCAGTGATAGGGGTTGTAGTCATGTTGGAAAGGGCTGTGGAAGGATTGGTGAGAGGGTGGCCTGACCCAGAGTGGCCTGCCAATGTTGTGCCCTCCCCTGCAGATTCGATCACCGTGGCGGTATCTGGTAACCAGCAGATGGCTTTCAAGCTTTCTACAAATACATCCACCATTATCGTTTCCTGGCCATCACTCAAGTAAAAGTAGCGGTGGTGGGGAATATTCACAGAATGGCCAGTCGTATTGCGACCACTGTTGGTTTTACCACTACGGCCTTGTCTAGTCGGCTGACGATGTTGCTTTGGGGTACTGGTTCGACGATTGAAGCGAGTCGGACTAGCCAACGTGGTTTCCGCCAACTGTTCCACAATGTCCAATGCGTCGGAACCGGACAAGGTATGGTCGATAGCCATATAGGTGCAAAGTGCACGCCAGTGCAGGAGCTCAGGTAATTGAGTGGCCAATGCCGAGGTGGCGGCGCACACTTGGACATCCAAAGCACTGGTAACGGAACGGGTGCTTATAGTATCTTCCATTCGAATCATCTCCAGTGATATAGCGAGAGTGTTATCCGGTGGGATTGAATCCAAGCGGGAGGGGTAGGTGAAAACATCCAAAAGAGCCACGACGGCTTTGTAAGTACAAAAATGACGCTTTTGTTTCAACGTCAACGCGCTGCGTAGATTCCAAGTCGAGGGGTGGTCTTTTTCATCTTCTTCCTCGTCAGTTTCTTCTTCACTATCGCTGGTTTCTTCGCTACTCTCCATCCCCGCGGCTTCTAACCCTAAGGGATCCATTTCCGTCGCCTTTTCGAAGCCCAATAACGCGGGAGTCCACTGTTGGGAAATCCACCACGCCACCAGCGAGGCGGTGGCTTGTCGTATGCCAGAGTGGGGGTGAAACAGATGGGGTATCACGTAAACCTGGAGCGGATTCTGGACTAGAAGATGTCCTACCAACTGCGCTTCGTAGCACTCTTGGCGATGTCCACCATCAGTCGTATTCTCACATATGCAAATGGTTTCCGTGGCGGTGGCCTCCCCCTCGGCATTGAGAGTGATGTGGAACCGATGTAGTACCTTGAGGGCAATATCATCCAACGTCGTATCGGATGAATCAGTGACAGTAGTGTCCCGACTTGTTTGTGTTTCCGCAAAACCCCGGAGAGCGTGGTCGACCACACCATATTTGCAAAGGGTTGTTAGCAACTCCATGGCAGCTACCCGGACACCTGTGATATCAGCGTCGTAGAGCGCCATGTGCACAATACGACCCACAAATCGAGTAGTGAAATGAGTTAGTCCCGGTACTAGCGTCGATTGGGAATAGAGCCCCTGTAGTTCTACCAGCGCAGTTTGGCGTACCACAGTAGCTTTATCAGACATAACCCAACCCAAGAACCGTAGGTACTTGTCTTCGAGGAACCGAGTGGGCAGCGTACTGATCCACTCAGCCAGGGCCTGGACACAGTGTTGTCGAATGTGGGCGTCCTTGTCACGGTACCGGTGGTTAAATATCAGCTCGAACCACTTGTCCAACTGTTGTTCTAACTCGGTTTGATACTGGGTAAACGTTTGCACATTCTCTTCCAATTGCCTTATTCGGTCCTGAGACCCGCGAACTGCATTGGGGTGTCGACGTTTTTGTTGTTCGGACTGTAGCTGACGATGGGAGTTACTCAAGTTGGTCTGAAAAGTTTGGTGTAGCTCACACAGGACGCTAATCACCTTGAGGGCGACAAGCGTCGCGGTGTACCGAAAAGGTCGGAACGACGAACTGGACATAAAGGTCAACCAGAGACTGAGCATATCAGTAAACGATCCGCTAAATACCAGTACGTGTTGCCCTTGCTTGAGCAATCTGGTGACAAAATCCAGGCAGTGGTTGGCGAACTTTTTGTATTGCCGCGCCCTGCTCTGCATGGGGAAATCCGGTAGGGCTTCGGATTTTAACTTGGTTTGAAGGGCGTTTAGCACCCGAACAGCGCTGTCCTCGTCGTCAAATTCCACCTGTTCGATGGTAAATGGGCATCCCGAGGCACGCAAAAGTAGACCCAGCAGTTCCTGAAAAGCTGCAGATGAGTCTTCGGAAAAGGAATCGATCCAGTCGGAAACCATGGCGTCTAGAGCAGTGTCTTCGTCCAGGATAGCATCAAACAACGCCGAGTCATGTTCGTGTAACACTCCCTCTTCATCGTGTGACTCCGCCTCCGTGGGTTCCACATCTCCTCGCGTGGCACTCGAGGAAAGGCGACGACGTTTGGTAGTGTGTAACAATCGAGCTTTGCCTAGTAAACCGCTCTTAGTAGCACCTGGAACACTGCTGACATCCCACAGGCTGACAGACTTGGTAGACGAAGGTTTACGGCTACCCCGGGATTTTGTTCGGGCACTTGCCTTACCATTACCCTGACGGTGTGGGCGTGAACGTGTTCTAATATCTCTGCGAGACCCATCCTCGGTGACTTTCGCGCCTGATGGGGAGGTGTCACTGGTATAATCATCCGCAGCACTTTCGGGCTCCGATTCGAGACTGGAAAGTGACGAAGAAGACATATGACCATCGTCGTCGGTGTGTTCTGTGGATTGTCGGGTGGCCTGTAAGCTATGGTCTGTGGGTTGCAAAGGCAGGTATCGTTAAATGATGAATATCATACGCGCCCGCGTGGGACCCCAATTACGAATGTATCCACCATTAGAAAAATTAATATGCGTTAGACGGTATTCTATCTCTTTCTCAACAATTCAAGGCAACGTCTTACAGCAACACTGGACTGTTATGCCACATATCAAAAAAAATAAAGGGATACGGTTTTATCCCTTTAATTCTGACGGATATTCATGTGAAGGTAAAACAGTTCCTTGGCTGTAACCAAAGAAAAGAAATGAATTTACCCTTACCTTTGTTGGATAAAGCGCTACGCCGAGTGGATCGACGTTGTGGAGTAGACAACATTGTACCGGATATACTAAATGGATGGAGTTCACTATCAGATTGGAACGCTGAAGGACGAAAATAGCCAGGTAGCACCAATAATTTTCGAATAATGGGAGGAAAAAGGGACGGGGTAATTGGCAAGTACGTAAATCGTCAAAATGTAACGCGGTAAACAAAGTGATAAGGAACGCCTATTCGAACAAGGCAACAGGGTGCTAAAGATGGGAAATCGCGTATGGTAAAAACTCAATCCAGTACCGCACTGAAAACCAGTAGTGGGTGGGTTAAACTAGAGCAATTAATGTAACGAGATGAGCAACTGCGTAAATGTTGTTGTTCATCACCACTATATAAAACACGAAGTGATACCTACACTAGTAACAAAGACAGGAAAGATTACCCTTTTCTTTCCACCCAGACGAATACTGTGTCCCTTTTGGCCAATATTTTTCCCGTCGCCTTTGGTGCATATAAACATCAGCTGCGCCCTGCTAGCTATGAAATATATGGGTGATTTTTTTTCGACTCTATAGAGATTTGGAGCAAAAATTGTACCAACAATGACGTAACTAATAGGATTTGGTGAGAGACCCCTTCAACTTGGCGGATTTATCCCTATATAGTCGAAAAAATACTACCCATATATATTTTTTGGTGATGATGTAACGTGCTTTTATCACAGCCACCTTTCTCTTTCGCCTTAGTTCCCCACAACATACGTAGGCGCACACCTTTGGGCTTCCTTCGTTTTGTACACTTTCATTTTTACTTCTGTTAATTGTTTTTTATCGTACAGAAAGGAATATACGTGGTATTCATTTCGTCCTTGACCAGGTTAGTGGTTTCCGGACTAGGTAAAAGAGGTGCATCACCTCTTACTAGTCTTGCGTTTTGCAGGAGCATCTCGACCAGTGGAGTAACACCCACGCTCCCATGGATTCCAGTCAACGCAATGACCTTCCGCCATCGCTGCGTGAAATCCGCACCGGGTTTCAGCAGTTTTTACAGGAACCCTTGTCCACCAGTCGCAAACGTAATCCGCTAATGACTATGGAACGAACCGCCAGTAAACGTCGCATGGTAGGGGATAGTATGGGGCTTTCAGTAGGGGGAAACACTGAGCTTTTGGCCCACCTGGAGACACCCGTGGTGGTTAATCGTAAACTAACGCGTTCTTTACTCACCAAGGCGTCCCCTTCCCCGGGGAATTTGCCGGCCTTATTGTCGACACCAGGGGAGAATACTGAAATCCGGGAGTTGCGTTTACAACTGAGCAAGGCCAAGTACGAGGCCTCGCGGGCCCAGTCCGAATTGGAACATGAACGGTTGACACACGAGAGCGAACGTCTAGAGTGGGAAAAGACGCTCAAGGAGCACACCCTGCGCCTGGATCGGCTTGAAAAAGACCGAAGATTTTTGTTTGAAAAGGAGAAGGAAGCCAGCGAGAAGTATTTCCAGGCTGAAAATGAAATGCAGGCCTTGAAAGACGACTATGAACGACGGATTCACCAGGTACGGGAACAAGCCACCGAGTGGTTGGAACAGTATCAAGCCGGTGCAGCCGAAACAGACGAAAACGGAGTCCAGGCCCAGACGGAGGCATGGCGTGCCCGGATTGCCGGGTACGAGAAAACCGTGGCTCAGTTGCAGGATCAACTGGAAAAGCGTGCTGCCGCCAATGAGGAAATGCTAAAGTCATGTCTGCAGGCCCAGAACCGGGCCAACCAACTAGAACAGGAGTTAGCGGGGCTGCGCGCTTGTCAACATCGTGAACACGAGCTGGGATCCCTAAGTGGCGAACTGAAGCACCAGGTCGGATACATTAAAACGCTGGAATCCAAAATCCGGGAATTACAGCAGGAATTGGAGGGTTACGAGTTACGCCACGAAAATTACGAATTATTACAGGAAAAGAATACCGACCTAGAACAGCGTGTACGATTGTTGGAACCACTCCGTGACGAGCTATCTACTCTCCAGACGGAGCTTACCCAGATGCGCGAGGAAAAAGCGCAGTGGCAAAGTTCTCTCCAGGATATTCTCAAAGTAAACAAGGGCGAATTGGATGGTCCTCATTCCGACAGTCTGGATCCATCGACCCTGACCCCGTTGCGATTAACCGACATTGCCATTCAGCAAAGACATGCAATTGCGGCACTCTACGAGCAATTGGGCACCTTACGGGCCGACGCCAGCGGTACCCATGTCGAAGTACAGGATCTACAACAACAATTAAGTACCGCCCAAACTCGAGTGAACCAATTGGAGCAACAACACAGTCGGGATAAGCGCACTTTGCAACGCCTGGAAAAACTACGGGTGTTGGCCCAGCGAGAAACGGAATTTTTACGGGAGCAGCTCAAAAGTTACGATATGGAAGAGCTCAGTTTCGCCGACGACGGACCACACGACAGGGTTAAATCGCAACGGATTGCCGAATTAGAACGGCTGGTGCAGGAATATCGTGATCAAGTAGTACGACTCAACGACCAGCTGACTCAGCGACCCACACCGGCGGAAACCACGGGACAGCTGGTAGTCCCTCACAGTATTCCAGTGGACCAACATGATATCAATACTTCCGCCCAGTTAGCTCAAGACAACGAAGCCCTCCGTCGTGAACAAACCCGCTTACAACAATTGTTGGACAAACAGGAACGGGAGCTGACCCTGTTGGAACACCGGGTGGGATTAGGTGACTACAATCCTCGAACAACGCGCGTTTTGCAACTGGCCGAGAATCCCACCAGCCGAGCATACGCCATTCGTGAAGCCACGCTGCAGAATTTACGATTGGAAAACGAACAATTACGGGAACAATTGACCCAGCAGTCCAAGCCACAAGGGGCCGATGAATCAGGTCAGACTCCTTCCCTTCCTTCGCAGACGGTTCAGAATCTCTTGACAGATCACAAATCCATGCAACAACAGGTTGAGGAAAAGGAAAAACGGATGCGACGTCTCAAAGAAGGTTGGCGGGCCAAAGCCCAGGAAATGCGTGAAGCCGTGTACAGTTTATTGGGTTACCGAGTGGACTTTTTAGAAAACGGACGGGTGCGGTTGACCTCGATGTACAGCGAAGCTGCCGACCATTCGTTTATTTTCACGTCCAGTCAGAATGATTCAGGTACTCTCGAGCTTGTCGGTGGGGGTAATGCCGGCTACGTTCGGAGTTTAGATCACCTGATTAAATTTTGGGTAGTGGGTCGGGGATCCATACCGGCCTTTTTAGCCACGGTGACCCTGGAGTTGTTTGATAAAACCACGGCCATGATGCCGCCTGGTCACCATGTAGGGTGGCGGGGTCGGGATGAAATGAGCGAATCCATGAGTATGTCGTTGGCCACCACTGTCCCGGGTGCTCAAGAACATGACGGTGGTGCTGCATCTAATGGGTTGGCAAGCTAGAAAAATCACTTGCCGAATAAATAATCCATGAATACTTTACACCTTCCACTTGGAATTATGTACACTTTATTTATCATGGCTGAAGCTGGGCCATATACACATTTTACTATTTTTTTTGCTCTTGTATCTCATTTATACTTCCTGTACCAATTGACACAGCCCTCGAGATTTATTTTCTAACAGTGTGGCTGGGGTTAAAAAGGTAGAATAAGTGTATCATCAACGATACCATGGCATTTATGAAACAGTTATCCAGTTTAGATATGGATATTCGAAATTGTGTAGATGAAAGAGAGTGCATTTATCCGTCATCCGTTGCAACAACAGCAGAGAAGAGAGCATACGAAGGACTGCATAATCCGGCCCAAAGGCCATGCTGTTATTACCTATTTTCAATACATAAAATAGGATAGCGTCCAGTTAACGTTAAAGGTATTCTCCCCACCCCCATTGGGAGATGAGTAAAAGGGCTACACCTAACATTCACCACCTCCCCGCAAGGCCAATACCAAGTGGAGTACGGAACCAGGAACAATGTTCAACTGCGAAGCTAGTTTGTCGTCGGCCATTTGTTTACCTCCGAAAATGAGCCTGGTAAAACCATACAGTCAGTACAATAAAGAATAAGGTTAGATCCCGTAAGAAACAGCGAGAGAACTCCATTGCGAAATTGAATTTTTTTTTTCCGCCGTTAGCCCAGGTAACCCAGACGGATGCCGGTCAACGCTATTCTAGCCCACAATGTACATCGCATCTGGTGAACACGGTGGTGGACCCCCGTAGGGCAGAAGTTTGTTCTTACATTCTAGTCGATTCAGTCTAACCCCAGGGATGACTAAGCAATTGTACTTACCGTTGCTGAGCAGGGGGTATCCCCTCCTTTTCTTCGATGCGTTCCTTGATGTACAACACCTTGTCGGAGGGTTCAATGTCAATATCAATTTCCCGACCGGTCAACGTTTTAACCTTGACATGCATGGCGACTGGTGAAAAAAATAAGCGTAAAACGTCCAAGGATGCGACCGAATGAGGGAGGGTTGGGGTAAAATAAAAACAGATGCTACGGCAGGTTGAAAAATGGTAATGTTTTACAAGGCTATACGAGAACAAGAAAAGCTTGTGGAATAACGAAAAATTGATCAACCTGATAAAAAATAAGGGCAGGTGGACTGTTGCCCCCTTGACCTGTAGCCACCGTTTACCTGTAGATTAATCGTTTATCAAACAATGCAAAAACAAAGTTACTGAATTAATCATAAACTCAGTGTCAGGTGGGAAGCCCCAGATCAAAACCGACTGGGTGAACCACGTCCGCTCAATATTCTTGTCTAGCTCCCAAGCACTAACAATTGGACTGAAATGTATAAGAATGCATTCTGCACTGCGAACATTCTGAACCGCAGTCTCAGCACTGTAGAATTATTACTATCCAGTAGACCTCAATGAAAGGATTATGGCATTTTGGAAGTTTAAAGATAGCAACTTGTATGACTAGAAACATACGATGGACTTGTGGCTATACTCATTACTACATACAATGCTGGGGTCAGATTCTGTTCTTGTATAGTCCGAAATAGAGTCTTACACCAATCACTTTACGTTGCAATAAAGTGAGGTTTATGGAATCCACTTTATTGTACACGAACAAAAAAAATAATAAGAAAAGAGGATCTGATACCTCACTTTACGAAATCTTGACACTCCACAGCAAATCGGTTATTCTTACATAAGACTTTATACACCAGTGTGTTCCGAATTTCCCTAAATGTCTTTTGGGGTGACCCTGTTACCTCCAATTCCTCAACCGTTAACAAAGGCAGAGAAGGGTCCAAACACGGAGTAGGACTTTGATTCAGCCAATTCCAACGTGCACTATACGCTTCTTTGGTCAACACGGCGTTAAACTCACCCCGTTGGGACCAGGCCAAACTCTGTAAAAGTAAAGCCCAATGGGTCGGCAAAATAAACCCGTGAATTTCTAAGGTATAAAACCGATTTTTATGGGTATGACCAGTGGTGGTTTGCCGCACGCGTCGCACAGCTTGTACTGAAGCGGATTGCAAAGCGGCTTGTAAAAAGGGAAAGGGGGCTAACACCTGAACACCTTGGCGAAGACATCGTTCCTGGCGAGGGTCTTGCCACTCGGATAGAAATCGGCACAAGTTCTGACAGGCTTCGTCCCCCTGTATATAAACCCAGGAACGAGCAGTGTTGTCGTGTTTCTTGGGTATTCCTTTGCCTGAGGTCCGTAAATCAGAGGTAGAGGGTGATGTATCCTTGGAATCCGACCGGAGAGACTCGCCCCGAAAGTGATTGACGGATTCATGAGTAGTAGCAGTAGAAGAAGCAGTAAAAGGGATATGGTATTGGGTCAAACTTTTACGTAATCCCACCGTCGACGGAACTATTCGTGCTTCCTGTACAAACTGATTCTCACGCCGGATTCGGGTGAACAAGACGTAAAACTCACTATTGCCGTAGTAAAAATAGGTTGAATGCGGGGCTTGCTGTAAACTCCGGTGGGCCGCCCGTAAGGCCACTTTAGTTCTTTCGGTTTCCAAGTGCAATCGATCTAGTTCCCGTTGTTCATCGGCATTGGGTTTCTTGGACTGATTACGAATCCGGGAGAGTAAATTAGCGTACAATTCAGTATGCGCTATTGATTCGTAGCGCCAGTGGTGTAAGCAAGACAAGAATTGTATAAGAAGGGCATCGGAAGATCCCGCGGTAGAGTTCAAACGGCCAGAAGTGGTCGTGGGCAAATGGCTGCGCTGTGCAAAGAGTTGTACACTGGCAGGTAAGTGTTCCGCCAGACATGCCGGCTCAGCCCATTCAAAGGAAGCAGTGGATTGGAAAGTTACCCCCGTACGTAACATCCAGTCGAAAGGAAGTTGGTCAGAAAACTTTGGGCTGGAAGTTGTTGCTTCTTTACGGGCTTCACTGGTAGCTCTGGAAGGAGGATGCAATCCCCACTGTTTTTCCAAATGGGTGACTTGTTGAATAGAAAGTGCGGAAGAATTTGAAGGGGTGCGAAACATCCGCATTAAGCGTGATCGGGACGATGCAAAACTAATTTCCAACGCGTTTTCCAATGTGTCGGTTAGGTCGATGGGTTCAGCTTCTCCAGAAATATCTTTTTCGTCGGATACCAACCGGTATAAGCTGGGATCCTCAACCAGTTCCGCCGTGGCGTCGACCCATTCCGTTGATTCCGTGGAAAAGGGTTGGCTAAGAGAGGTCGGTAAGCGTCCTTTATTTGATCCCGCATGGAAAAGTCGACCTGTAGCCAAATAAGGTTGGCTATGTTCGTCAATATCACTAAGACTAGCGTCACTTTCACCGTGGTCACCGAAATGACGACTATCCAGGTGATCCAGGTCACTTGTTGCCTGAGAATATTCCGAGGACTGTTCACCGTTGTTCTTCAGTACACTAGCCACATCAAAGGATGAAGTGCTAGTTAATACATGCGAGGATAGGGTTACAGGTACCGAAAAGGCCCGGCTGGAGAGTAGCTGGGGCAACGAAGGAGGTTTCTCAACCGGTTGGGTCATAGGTGCCATACAGGTGGTGGTCGATGTGTCGGATGCCGGTGTAATCCCTAGTGCGATGCTAACGCTATCAAAGGGGTTGTCCGCAACCGATTGCTCGTTCGTCGTATGGAATACATTACGAGATGTATTGGATTGGCTGGGTATCACATTAGAACTGAAGTTGGATTTAAAAGATGTAGTAGCAATGGAAGCAATAGGAGTATTAGCAGAGGGTGATATCGTCGAGGGATGAACACTAGTGGTACGGGTGATCAACTCATTCCTTCGCGTCCCCGATGAAGCGCCAAACGGCCGAGACTGACCGTTGGTGGACACATAGGGCTGGTAGCGATAGTTAGGTTGGGTACTGTGTCGAGTTACCGAAGGGGTGCATCGCAAGGAACCCACAGACTGGTTGGATCGGCTGGTATGTTCGGTCTGGTTGCCCTGGGATGATCCTGAAGGTGAATCCGACGACGACGACGCCTGTCGTTCTAATAATTTTTGCCGGACTTTTTGGCGTTTCTGTCGGTGATATTTCGTCCAGAGGGATCAGTAAAATATGGAAAACATCAGTATTATTAGCGATTGGCAACAGGTGTAAAGAGCAGCAGGGATTCGGTCCAGGGTAATGGGGAGGGTCACACGTTTACTCTCAGGAGTGGAGAATGGAATTGGTATATTTGTACTTGTGTGCGTGCGCAGCAATGTCATACCTGTATGCAAATACCTACCTTGAGTTCTGCCGGGGTTAGAATGCGTTTCGCTTTAGCATTTTTATCCATGGTGGTCAATATAACACAGGAACGATGAGGTCGATAGTGTTAGGTAAGATAGTCCAGGGGAAGTGAGCTGAACGAATAGGGTGTTGATTTGGTATCGTTATGAGGGGAGAGGGGGAAAAAGACAACGGAGTAAGAATATCTATAAACTACGAATTGTGCAATATCCATTTGCTAATTTCCAAAAGTAGCGGATAAAATATAACTTGAGGTCTTGAATCAACTCAATCAGCCCGTGTTTTGTAAAACAACGAGAATACGGGTTTTTCTTTGTTAACTTGTTCCTCCTCTTTCAAGGCAACTCCCAAGTAGAACTGCGGAGGGCTCAAGAAACCTATTCATTAAGTCAGGCCTAGAATGACATCTAACCCTCGCATTGTATTCAACTCCGCTGTGATTTTTAATGGCTCACCTGCCTTTGTCCAAATTTGTAGCTTTTTTTCGACTACATAGCGAAAAATCCGCTGAAGTTGAATGGGTCTTTCACTAAATCCTATTGGGTATGTTGTAGTTGGTACATTTCTTTCTCCGAATCTCTATATGGGTGATTTTTTTTCGACTGAGCAAAATCCGCCGATTTCAGGTGGAAATAAATCACGTGACTTTTTCGGAAAGTAAAAAGCCTCCGTAAAATATTTGGAGTTTTTTCGACTAGCGTTTTGGATGAAATAAAATTCCAGGAAAAATCACGTGATTTAGACGGAAGAAGAAAAGCCCATTTCCCTTTTTTTCTTCATTAAAAAAAGGGATGGCGTACACTACCATTGTTTTATTAACTGTTCTTATGGTAATACCACTGTTGTCACTTCAATTATTTTTAAACAATTTTTTTTACATTCTATCCCATTTTTAAAAGAGGTTTTGCCTTTTTTTTTATAAAAGTTGAAAGAAAGTTGGAGATTTTTCTTAAAGAACCCTAAATTT
>JAOPJG010000177.1:0-37429 GCA_027478255.1 Dispira simplex | reverse complement strand
AGTGATACAACAATACCACATGATGTGATATTCACACAAGTCAGAGGTAGCTTCAACCTGCTAAGACTAAGTTTATTCAAATAAGATATATGAGTAGATAAAGGTAAGATATATGATAAAGATATGATTTCTTGCTACCAATGATTATATTCTGTTGAGGGCTAGATGCCTCCAAGAATGATCAACCTACTGGTCTGTACATTGTTCTCCTTATTTGGACAATGATGTTTTGGGGTGTAACAGTTGTTATCACTTCCCTTTCACACCAATGTTCTTATTTCCCTTTTATTGTTTATATAAAATTGGGTCTGTTTTCCTCCCTCTCTTTCTTGGAAATTTTCCTTCTGTTTTATCAATCACTCTTTTTCCACCCTTTTCTTCCTTACTGTTTATTCTCTGTTATTTCTGAGATTATATCTTTTACTGTTTCCAGGGCTCCCTCTACTTATTTCATAGATACTACTTAGTATAGTACCAGCTGGCTTTCTTCCTCTTAATCTTACTGGCATTCTTATATATTGTGAAATTTGTATAACACCTGGTACTTGGGCACACTGGTCTGTTATTGTTAACTCACTGTCTAGCAACACTATTATCCTCCTTTTCATTTGGTGCTGTACTGCAGTTATCACTTTTCCAATTTTCTGCCAACCCATACAATTTCTTTTTGTTATACCATTGTTTCTCCTTTGTACTTTAGTTCTAGCTTTATTTACTTCCCCTACTTGTACCACAACTAACTATGGCATCCCAGCCCGAATATCCTAGTGCTGCACACAACACTAATACATACAGTGCCCAGTGTCAAGGGCTGACTTTAGAAGACATGGACAAGAATCAGAATCATGCCCATGAGATAAACCTTGACATAAAAAGATGAATGATCCATGATGTATCTGTCAGAAAACAAGGGGAGATAAGTGGCGACCAGGTACAATTCAGGACAAGAGAGGTACAAAAGGTTAAAAGTAAATAACAATGGGTATAATAGGAGAAAACAAGGAAGTTTATTCAATAATTCAAACAAGGGACAGAAACAATAAAGAAAATGATGTTGCAAGCTAAAGAACAGCACAGAATGAATGGGGGTCATTAATTTATAGGAATCCTACTGTTGCCACAGGCAAGGGTGTGCAAACTGGTTCTTGGGGAAAGATGCCACAGCTCCCAATGGTATCTTGCACAAACCAGTTCAGGACTGCACCACTAGTATGGATTATGACAGTATCAGACCTCATTGAAAATGTAATGGGGGTATTGGATATTGGGGAATACAGTAGTGTCACCAGGGATATCGAGGTGCTGTGGCATAGTGAGAATTCTGACTCATGCCATTGAGAGTTATTCAACAAAGCCCATGAGTGGTTTGATCCTGACACCAATGCACCAAGTGGCAAGCTGGAATCCTGAATGTATCCCCAACTAAAGTCATTAATTTACCTAATTGCATTGTACATCCAGGACAAGCAGGAACAGTATAACCTTTCATTGCAGTGGTATCTCTTACTGCACCCATTGAGCAATGTCCAGGGTGACCCAACAATGAGAAAGTGGCATGATATAGTATTGTGTTGGCATGACCCAGACCCACTTTCGAACTTGGACTCAGATAAGGACATGGGAGTTATCAAAGAATGTGATGCCTTCTTGGAGTGGGTGAGGGTGAAAGATGGTACTTCCAACCTGGTGCCCACAGCAGGAAATAGTAAAACTGCGAAGGAGAAACATTCTAATAAGGACCCAAAGAAACATCAAGAGGAAGCAATCCACAAATGCTTTTGGCATTGTTTTGGGGTTATTGAGTGTAAGGCCCAGTACAACAAGTCCCAAGAAGTGAAAGACATCAGCCAACTCAGGTGGTACATTTGCTCTGCCCTCGAGGCTGTGTTTGAATGTAATAATATGTGGGGGTGGGTGGTTTCTGAAACCATGGTTCATTTCATCTTTTTCACCCACGGTGCTGTTGTATCTTCCTCTATCATCAATATGAAAGATAAGAAGGGTCATCAAATTTTCATTGACAATTTTATATGCCTCTGTCTCTGTTCACCATACCATGTGGGGTTCAACCCAACTAAATGATGGTTAGAAGATCTGAATAAATGGGAGGTGGATTGTTTCAATAGCACCAATCCTGAGAAGGCAGAGATTGTACATGCTTATGTGAATCCTATTCCATTTAAAATTCACAGTGGTCTCTTCGGCCATCAGACCCATTGCCATTATGCCTCGCTTGCTGAAGATAAGGAGACCACTGGTTATGTCTTGAAAGAGTTGTGGGTGGAACTCAACTTAAACCCAAATGAGCCAAGGAATATGAATACTGAGTCATTGCCAAATGAGGTTCATATTTTTCAGGAGATCAAGAGACACAGGGGTGAATGTGAGAGCCAATGCATTAAATATGGTCTGCCGAAATTGAAGGCAGCTGGATCTATGTGTATCAATGGTGATGATACACCTGGTTCAGGATATTTCAGTACTGTTCGTAAGTATTGTGGTAGGCTGAATATCATCAATCGTGCCTATAATGTACAACCATCAACTCCAACAGCAATGGGATCTGGTTCTGATGATACTGATCCTCTATTCAAAGTCGTTAACTGGGTCCAACAATGACTCCTAATGTTGCCAATTGGAGAGCCACTGACCAAATTGCACTCCTGGGCTCAGAAACCTGGGAACAAGACACAGGTCCTTGATAAGCATGAGAAGAAAATATTATCCATTTACATCTGAATAGTTTTTGTTTGTCTCTTCTGGATTATTTACTACCTTTACACAGATCTTGGGGTTTACCACCAGGATTTGTCCGAAGGGAATGTGTTGGTCTGTCAGCAGGATGGTTTTCCTCATCCTCTGTTGATCGATTTTGACCATGCTCATCTGCATTCGGATGCTCAGAGCAACAGCGTGCATTCTCCTACAGGGACAGTACCATTCATGAGCATCCTGAACCTGGCTGGCTGCTCGCAAAGTCTCTCCATCGTAGATGAACTCGAGTCATTTATGTACCTCTGGGTATGGAAGTGCTCAATGGGGTTCTCCCCTTCTCATATCACTTGTTCCAACATGGCATCAAACACTCCGCAGATTAGTTCTCCCCAGTCATCTGTGGCTTCAATTTCCCAAGACATCTGTACCCAAATGTATGTGACCTCCCATAAGCCGACTTCATTAGCACAGAGAAGGAAATTCCTTCTGAAGGAGACCGAGCAGCCATCGGTTCGGTTGTGGGCCAAGGGCGGTCCAGGAAGATCTTGCTTAGTCGCAAAGCTTAAGGATACATCTGACGGCATAGCATTCTCTGTAGTTCTTCAGGATTTACTACCCAAGTTCAACTGTCTTAAACCCTTGCTTTTGGAGCTTCGTAAAGCTCTTTTCGACTGGGATGGCCAACAGGCATCATGTTTTGAAGCAGCGAACACTAAACCTACATCGAAGTTGCAGTTTGGACCTTACCCTGGGGAGGATGCCGAAGCTACCATGCAGCAATACGAAGAGATGGCGATAGCTGCCGAAGAAAGCAACGCCAGTACGTCTGCCCATTTAACTAGCGAGGAGGAGTATTTCGAACGCCTTCATTCTCGCTCTCATGCTGAAGTAGCAGATGTCATTCTCGAGAAATTCGTAGCTGCCATTGACTCTAAGTTTCCTATTCCATTTAAGTAGTATATTGATGGTATTTATGGTAAATGTAAGCCTTTAAAATGGCATTATTCAATAAACAATGGTGATAAACGGCGGGGGCATACACAATAACATGTAAACAAAGTGTATACAATAGAAAGTTATAGATACAGGTTGGCATAAGAGGAATGAGAGAATCGTAATGAAGAATCTCAGTACACCAACTATAATCTAAGTAGGGGCGTATGCAGATGTGGGCTAGGCAGTGTAAATAACACCCACCAACCAACATGTCCATATGGGTGATTTTTTTTTCTACTATACAGAGATTTGGAGCAAAAAATCTACCAACTATAACGTAACCAATAGGATGTTGTGAGAGACCCATTCAATTTCGGCGGATTTTTTGCTATATAGTCGAAAAAAAAACTACCCATATAGTTGAAAAAAAAATCACCCATTTTTTTACTTTGTAAATAATTTCGCAGGTTTACCTGTTCAATTCCATTTTTCTTTCTGTTTGCTGATGTACACATTTTTACATACCGAACTCTAGTCATTTATTCTCTCTGTTATTGTTTTTTTTACCATTGACGAACAAATGGACAATTATAACTGTCAGAAAAATATGTGTGAATATACCCAACTAGAGGAGCAATTACGGGAATACTCAGCCCTGGGTAACGCCCGGGCCGTTCGACTGCTGTTGAATGCAGGCGTGGATGTAAATTCGACCAATGCGGTAAACGGCTGGACGGCTTTGCATTGGGCTTGTCGACGTAACCAACCCATTATTGTGGATATTTTATTGAACGTGGGTGGGGCGGATCCGACGGTGCGTAACCGAAATGGACAGGTGGCGCGGGATTTGACGAGTGATGGGGTTATTCGGCAAATGTTGGACGGTAAGCTGGCGCGATAGATAAGGATTGAAGTGAGGGTGGGAGTGGAGGAGGTATACTGACGGCTTCCATGTCCTTTATATTTTTTCGTTCTATTAGCTTGCGGTGGGGGGTGAAGGAAGATGTTGACTTATCTGGAAATTGATGGTATGAGCCGTTGAAGTGCAAATTATACCATGTTGGTATCATTCGTAGGATTTAGCAGGCTAATATTCTATGTTAAGCGTTTCCTAATGTGTGGTTCGATTCGACCCATGATGCGTATATATGTGGATCGGAATGATGGCAAACTAGACTATGCAGAAAAGCATCCAACCTCGGATTCGGCAACGATACAGGCGGTAAACCCCAACACCGCCCAATCAACCGATCCAAATCGTACACATGTCGCTCAAAATGGTCCAGAATCTTCATCAGCAACTTTTGTCCCATCGTATTTACGCTACCCCGAAGCCGACAAACTTTGGGAACTGCCTGCGGATATCAAACCAACGACACAATCCTTGACTTACCAAGACGTTCAACCGGTGCGTCCGAATTTGGATGTGGGGGTGACTACTTCACGAAAGGTTGCAGCAGGTAAGTGAGAGTTGGTAAAGAGGTTAAGTTTTGGCCAACGACCGGTGCAAATTGAACCTAGCATAGAATGGTTGCTAGTGATAACAGCTGAGATGGGAGTGTGGGCTGGTCTATTCTTTCATGACTGTGGGCGATAATTCTGATCTAGCCCCCCCCTCCTTTCTCAATTATTTTTCCTAGAAACGGTGTTTTTTAGCGGAAAATAGTTTTGCCTACCCTTGTCACACACAGCAAGACACATCTGGACCCAGAGACTACACCAATATTCAATGACATGTTACGAAGAGGGTATCCATTGTTTATTAGAAGAAGAGTGAGGTAAAAGTACCAGCAGCAACTGTAATGGTTGCGGATCTCATTACGAGTCCCAAATGCAGCGTCTTCAATTGATAAGTCATTTGGGTCGATCTGTTTAGTGATGATGCTACTCTTACAGGTGGTGTGCTTATTGTGCCCCATTTGGGACCAAATATTGCAGTGTAATGACTGACGGCATCATTCTTTCAGTCGACATTTAAACATTTGTTGACGTACACATTCACCCTTGTTTGTCGAAAAAAAATTATTACATCTCAATGGTCTTGTCGATAATCCATTTTATTCTATAGATATGGCAATGGCGAAGTTTGCGATGCCCCAAAGTGACATTCACACTGAGCGTGCAGGTAAGTTTTTTTGTTATTTGCTGTTCCCCTTTTTTTGTTAATACGTTGCCCAGATTTTTTTTGTTCACAGAAGTGGTAAACCTCCTTATCCTGACTATTCTGCTTGGCATGGGAAGGCGTACATGTCTTGGCTAGGCATGTCATGGGTGCTCTTTTTCCCAAATGCCCTTTCAGAAACAATGTGGTTCCAGTTAAAGGTCTATTGCATTTTACCGTATCTATACATCTGGAATATATTTCTCCCACTCGAATTTTTCGCCAATGCCTCTCCTTCTCTCTTATGGATGCTGCAGTTTAACCAATATGCGGCCCTATTTTTTACAGCCCTAGTACCGGTGGTATTCCACTTTATCCGATTGCTTGGTTGTTTGGAAGGGGGCAACGAAGCCACCTTTCATTACATTGGTTTTTAGCCAATACATCCAAATATACCGACCTTATTTACAAGGTGCTTTAGCCTCCAAGCTACTCATCACGACCTATTTTTTTCACACTAGG
Source organism: Dispira simplex (assembly GCA_027478255.1). Lineage (NCBI taxonomy): Eukaryota > Fungi > Kickxellomycota > Dimargaritomycetes > Dimargaritales > Dimargaritaceae > Dispira > Dispira simplex. The sequence goes on along the minus strand of JAOPJG010000177.1, from coordinate 31,155 downwards.
GGCTTTGTTCCTTTTTCTATTTGAAAGATAAAAAGAGAAAGGAACAATAACAAAAAGAGTGATTGACGATCCGCCAAGGACAAGGTACACGTGTTATTTGGGCTTGTGTAACTATTGTCCTGACCGGATGCGTGGCCCGCATGACATGGTTCGGTGAACAAGATGGGTGGGTAAAAAAATATAAGCAAGGGAACAATAGGAGGAAAGAGAGAGGGGGAGTGCTGATTTCCCTGGTTGCACCTATCCGGCCAGATGTGTGTTTGTGTGGGGTATGTCGGAAGGAGACAATGGCAACGGGTTTTACTCACCCATTGTTTTTCTCGAGTGTTGTTGGGGACTATCCCGTTGTTACTTTTATCACTTTTATTGTTTGGACTTGTCAAGTAGTTAATAGTTTTTGGTTACTTAATTCCCTATCCCCCCTTCCTTTATCCATTCTCCTCTTTTGGGTTATCATTGTGGTTGTGGTATCGCAAGGGTGGACGTGACTGAGGTTTTCCCGCCTTTTCACTGCATGTCAGTTCTCACAATCGGTGTTTTATTTATTATATCGACATTTACGGTATTTTTTTTAGTTTTTGGCAACCGCAGTTCCTGTGTTGGTTTTTTTGTGGAATTGCGATAGGTATGGGAATTTGTTCAAGGTACTGAAGCTTGAGCGAGGGTACTAGTAAACCCAGCCTAAAAGTGAAGGTGCAGGCCGAATGTTGAATGTTTTGAAAAATGGCGGCGTGTGTGTTCATGATGAGAATAAGGAAGGTGGGATGGGAGGGAAATTATCAAAATGAAGGGGGAGGGCATTGGTTCAGTATATTCCTAAACATAGCCGTGGACAAAAATGGGGTTTGGGCAGACTCATAGTCCTTATTGCGATACATTGCCGATGAGTTTCTTTAGCAAGTGCACTCCTGATAATTCCCTAGTTTAGCTAACAACCGACTACTCTTTATATGTTTAACACCCTACGCTTTTATGGCTTATTTCCACTTTCGGGATTTGGGATTCCTCCTTGAACCTTATACCCACCCTGACTATCGTGATGAATACACCTCAACTTACATTGGACTTGTCAGAATCAGTAGAGATCTTGGTCTACCAAGACCAGCGTGATGAAGACCACTTGTTAGGGGCGGTTTTTCCGTCGCCATCCACCCCAATACAAGATTTAACCCAATTGATTCGAGAGGTAAGTGAGCCCGGAATATTGACTATGCTCAAATCATATGCAGAAGGCGAAATAGAGAGGCTTTACTACGATTATTTTTGGTAGCCTCTATAGTAATTGTGGTGACTAGGACTGTGTTGTTGGACAAATCCGTCTGGTTCATTCACCCAGGTTCAGGACTGTCACACATCAAAGTCCTTGCCACCTCGATCATTCGAACTACCGTGGTTGGTACCCTTAAAAATGATTTTAGGAAAAGTCATATTTCGTGGTGCTGTTTTGGGAGATCTACATTGGTTTATATTGTTAAAAAGGAAGCTTGGCCTTTACATGAAAACAAAAATCGCCATCATTGACGTAAATATTTTACTCATGTGTAGGCGTGAGTAAGTTGTCTAAATTTCTGGGCTCATTTTTTGGCAGGGTGCATGGATAAATATTCAGACTGGTGGGGTGGTTACCTGCTCCTTTGTGTATGTTATTTTGGACTGTCGTGCTGCTGCCATGGCTTCTTTGTTATGGACTATGTATTTTGGGCCATGTTTCACTTGGCAATTGTCATTCCGTTGGTTTGAGAAATGCGTTAGATATTTAGAATGATCCGTTTAGGAAATGGAGTTATCCTTAAATAACTGTATTGGAAGAGAGTCTTGTTTCTGACTCATCTCGTAGACTCATTGTCATTTCTGATGAAATACCACTTACCATCTCGAAAAAAAAAATTAGTATGCACCTTGTTAGAAAATCCCATAACAGACACACACAAACCCGAATTGGGGGAGAGTACCTGGCTATGGACCAAGAAGCTTACCCTAAGATTAAACCATCCCGACAGATTGGAATGCACATCGGCATATCCCATCGTAAGCTTGTTGGCCGATTTACCATATTACACCAAATAATTACGCCGATATGTTCACAAACTAACCATAGATGAGTATTGGTGATTGTCGTGCATACATTTTTTTTTCATCCGGATGTGGTACGAAATGGTGACTCTGTTTATTTCGCCGACTTGCAGGATTTGGATGATATTCCCGCTGACTTTAAACTGTACCGCCACAATGGCCAACAAGCGGTCCCGATAAACAAACGGCAAATGGGTGCTGCTATCACCCAGCATTTTCGATCCGCCACGGATGCCGTCGTGGTTAAACCAGTCGCAAAATAATCACCGCTGTATAACCGGGCCATCCGCCCTCTTCCTCTACCTTTCCCTTGTGTCTATTTCGGATTTATCTTCATTTTATTCTTTCCTTTTTGATTTGGAATACAATTATGGTGTCGATGGTGTGCATCTGTTGCAGTTTACAGGGGAAGAGAGGGAAAAAAGTGAGTGAAAGAGAGAAGTGCATTCCCCGTTTATCAGCATTGTTTAGCAGGTATAATAATATGAGCTACAGCAATATGCCATCTGGCTTACGAAAAGACATATCATTATCAAATATATAGAGTGTATAATACTGACCTTCTTTGGGTTTCTTTTTTTTTTTTAACTAAAATACTAAAGTCACACACACCTTTACCTTCCCACCTGGTATTTTTTACGCAAAGTGTGCACATTTCACCTCGCTTGGCTTGCTCTTCCCCCATGAGAATGTCTCGATGAAACCCTCGCTTTCACCATCTACTACGATCCCCAGTGTGATATACCACATCCCTGTGCCTTGGATAGCATGATTGAGTCTGCTGTAAAGATATTCATGTCTACACATAACTTTTTGTTTTCCCACACTTACACTTTCTGGCCTACTTCCTTATCAACAAAGGAAGGGGATAAAGCTCGGTACAGAATGGGTAAACAAAACGAAATATCGTATTATTCGCTGATGCAATAGTAGCTTAAATATAGCAAAATATGCGCATTCGAGGTCAGGGCCAAATATTCTGACCAGGAGGGATAGCAAAAGGTAGGGGAGGGTGTGAAACAAGGGTTACAACGGAAAAGGTAAATAACAATAGAAATAACTTCGGGGAAATAAAAACCATACAATAAAAGAGGGAGGACGTATGCTCATGAGTTGACAGCTTGTGTCCAACGTACATGTAATTATAATATTCGTATTTAAAGAGTATCCTCTATGGAATACAATGGCTACTTTAAAGGGTGCGGTGTCTTAATCATCATTTTGACCATTCGACCGAATGGTATATCTGCGATGCCCGGCATTTATCAAGGTCAGGAAATAATATTTGCTTATTTGTTTGTTTTTTTCTAATACTACCCACCGCTTGTTTCACCTCTAATACACATAATGAATTAGGGGGGAGGGGGTATCATATTTACAACATACGATATTACATTGGACACAGTGAGGAACATGACAAATGGCAACACGGTTCTCTTTCGTTACAAGCACAGGGATGGCATAGTAATAAATGGGGAGTTTGATCGAAATACATTGATGGGTGTTGAACCTATGTTGTTTTTCATCCTGGAAGAGAGGGGGGGGGATAATCATTTTCTCAAATATAACGCATCTTCTAGAAACGGGGGGTGCGAAAAAAAAAGACAGGCCTTGGCAAAATTTTCACCAGATTCAAACGAATATTCGACGGGATTCGATATTCCATCCCCAAGGAACCCGAATAGAAAAATAGTGGAGAGAGGGAGTAAACCAAAGTTCAAAAATCCATCGAATTCGAACGAATTTTTACTCTGGAATTGAAGGGAAGCCCTACTTAATCCTCTACATTTTGTGAAGGGGCTACGTAAAGCCCTTGCTTGCCATCTTGGCATGAGCTACGGTACTTAGCCTAACTATTTTTCACTCTCTTGTGCATAGTTGGGGAACAACAGCACACCTCTTCCGACCACGGCTGAATCTGAATAGAAACTTCTGTTACACAAACAGGCCTATGTGTTACCCAACATAGCACTAGTGTGATTTACCGGGCTCGTCCTTGATAAAAAGAACCATCCAATTTAACGGACAATTATCTCATTAAAAAGGGTGAATCTCGCTTTACTACCGATGGATATTGGTGACTTTGACTCGGTAGCAAGGGGTGGTCCCCCAACGATAAATCCAGGGGAAGGTGGCGTTCCACTGTGTTGGTTAAGCCCCCTACTGACTAAATTCGGCTATACACCACTTTGGAAGGGGGAGAAGGGGCAGCCACATTTCGTATTTTTTTTAACCTACTAATGCACAAGAAATTCCACTTTATTATTGACACTTATTGCTTCACAGGGGATCATAGGTTCTTTATATTTTACATTAACGATTGAATTTCGATGTACTTGTTACTATCACAACTCAAATGTAAAATTACTATTATTCCGTGTATTTAGTGGGGCTCAGTGCGCCAATCCCTTTACCCATAGCGTAAATTTGGTGGTGGAATTTTATGCACGCTGTAGCTGTAAAACATACGCGTTAGCGGTAGCATCGGTGTGATCTAACGAAAAAAATGATGATTGCGTGGTACTTGATGGCTACATGGAAAACTTCTTGGAGCGTTGGAAGGAGAAGGGGGGGAGTCCAAGGTGCGAAAACAAATACACAGCTATCGTCCTCCTCTCTCCCCCATCCCTCATCTTGCAAATGAACGCGAAAACAGACCACATTCCGGTGGAATATTACCGCCCTGAAAGCGATACCATGATAACATGCGATGAGTTCATTTTGCTACCCTGTTTCGTAAAATGCTGTGCCGGTTGATTCCTAGGTTTAGATGTTCTTTTTCGGGGTTCGATTGAGGGGCGAGGGAAGCATTGGTCTCTGATCATGACGAAACCAGAGAATAATGATGTAATACGATTGCTCTATACGCCAAAGTCAGTGCTTTGCTTTAGTCTTTTTTTTGTTGTATCAGATCATCGTTGATTTCGAACGGCTTAACAGATAGTAGCTGGCTAGAAGTTGACGTCATCCTTGCTGTTTTCAGTTTTTTTTTGTTACCCGATAAATAACAGCCGAGGAATACAACGTGATAATCCGGCAAACAAAGTTCTCAATGGTGAAAGAAATCTAAACCACACCTCGGCAATAAAAATTTTTATCATTATTTTTTTTTCTTTCTTTCCTAAAAACTACGTTTATTCCGATGATTAGGCGATGATAACCGTAAAGGAATATTACGTCATAGTGGAATATCAAGCTTACCGTGGGAGATCGGCTCTTTGGTTATATGGGTACTACACTCGGACAGTTTTTGGGCGAATCAGTGAGTGAATCAGGGGGAAAGGTGAATGGTATACCAAATGGTGATGTACCACTTGTTGGGGACTCGAGTGGCGAGTGGTTTGGTAGGCTGGTCGAAAGGTACGAGCATGTACCGAATCAGATTCACCGTGTTTTTCTAGCCACTCGGCTTAGCCAAAACCTGGAGAGTTTCAGAGTATAGGGTAGCACTGGTTTATACCCTGCATAACCTAGGTGTACTGCAAGAAGGTCATTGCAGTAATAATGGTGGGACCTTGATAGAAAAAATACCGCTCTATGACATGATCGAACAATATGGGAAATTTTCATACCACCGAATCCCGCAATGCTTTTCAGTTGTTTAGTAGAGAGCTGCTGTGTTATTACCGTTGGTTTTAAGGCAGTGTTGTCATTACTTTTCGGACTTTCCGAAATTGATAACCCTGGTGAATAGTGTGAAAAGGATATATTCGCTGCCCCATTAAGTATACAAGATGATATCCCTTGAAGCTCAATATAAAAATGGTAAAATTAGGAAACAGAACCCCGTATATCCCACGCTCATAAAGAAGTGTTACTACAAGAACCCTTGTTAAGTTGTGGGGATTGGTCGTGGGACATGGATAAAAAATATTGAAGAATGTCGACTGTATTGGGGGAAAAATTCAACCTCGGAAGCAGAGCACCACCACGACCAGTTAAACTGGCAACTACTGGGTGGATTACCGTCCTTACAAGTGCATACTCGCCCGATTACGCCCCACAAAGGTTCATCCGAGGGCCGCTTATGCTTAGCTATTACGATATGACGTTAGTTAGTACGGCAATCCTGTGAGAAAGTTTGTAAAGATGAAAAAAAAAAAGTCGTCACGATCCGTTTTGAATAGACCATCCCAAAAGTTTTTATTTTAGGAAAAGACACCAGGGTTTCAGTAAGAACCATTACCCAAACATCGATTGGCGTCGGCCTGAAACCCATACAACCCGCCAGTGGGGAACCCGAATATTTCCACACACGGTTTAGGTTTAATTTTTGGGTCCTGGAAGGGGGGGGGAGAGATTGCAGCAGCAGTGGGTTACTGGGATTGGTGGGACAAGTTTCAGATACCCAGTGGGAAAAAAGACCCTTTTTTCCCCCTGTCTGGGAGGTTTCAGCATCAAATAGCCGTTGGCGGCGTCATGGCAATGGTTTGCTCGGTTCCTGTGAAGGTGTTGGTGGAAAGGTATGACAACATCAGCTGGTGAGCCCCCGTACGACCAGACTGTCAAATTTCATTATATATACATATATATATATATATACCCCTCCTCTTCATCGCACACTCTAAATCTCCCAATTCCGTTGACTTGGCTGTATTTTTTTATCGCAGTGACTGCTCAAACGCCACCTTGTTTTGGGCCTGAGTCTAGATTTGGCACTTCCAATTCAGTGGACATCAATTTTCACTCTTGCTCGTTTCCCCCCCCCCTCCCACCTTGCATGGTCGATGGTTTCACTCTTTTCCTTTCTCACCTGGAACCTGTTTCCCGACCGCCTGGTTCCGTTCCTTTTTAGTATAAAGCCCCGATGAGAGCCTCCTTCTCTCTTCTCCTCCTCACTGTGTCTCTAAGTCCTATATACACCTATTCTCCACACCTGCTTCCATTTCTTTGACTCTTTTTTATTTTTTATTTCTGTGCAGCTGATCTTGACCCTATTATCACTGTCAAATATCAAACATCTGCAGACGAGCTGCGTCTGCTTCTCACACCGTCTTTCCGTCAGCTCTCCTTTGACCACTGATTGACCCATCCACGTGTGTCATTCAGGGCCGATATTAACAGTAGGTAAGTATATACGTAGAGATGTCGCCGGACTCTTTTTTCAAAAAATATAGTGAAAGCCATCGGAATAGCCTTCCTTTTGGGGACTCGGTTACCCACCATAGGAAACCGCTATCGCCGCAGCCACTGCCGAATTGTGGGAGCTCTCTTGGACCCACACCAAGGGGGGGGGTTTCGGAAAGTAACCATGCGTAAAAACCTGTTATTGGGCCGGGCCCAGGGTCGTCGGGCGCTTTCCACTGGGTTGGTCAGGCTGCAGTAACGGCCGATGACGCATGGGTCGTGCAGCTAGATAAGGGGCGTAATTGGTTTGGGACCCTCTTTTTATGCTACCAACAACGGTACTAGTACCAACCTTTTTTATTTTGTAATAATATAAACGATGGTACCAAAGGCCCTGGATGCATATACCGCATGAGAGGCGACTGTGCATATAATCAACGTACGCCTTCTCCTTGGCTGGCGACCATTCCATTTTTTGATCTATAAATAATGTAAAAGTCCCAAGGCTCGTTTGATTTAGTTGCTCTTTTGCAATATTAGCCATTGTTTATGGACAAGTTTGAGATGAGAGATATAATTTTTCCCTTTATGCCTGGCTGACTAACCCTTACTCTTCTTTGTACTGACCTGTACTCTGCACCCTTATTTATTTACTGTTCTACCAGTCAGCTGAGTCTGGTTATTATCTCAGTACCTGACCTTCCCATTCCCCTCGTGCCTTTTCTCTCCTGTGGCACACCCTTCTTTGTGGGGGACAGTCCCAATATCGCTGGTAGATTAATTAACCTCACTCAAACTTTCCCCTCCCTCCCCGGTTGATTCGAGAACCACCCCTCGCCTTGTGCGGGTACGACTGTCATTCTCATTATTTTCCGCGGTTATTTTAGTGACCTTGAATGCAAGGTCCTTTATTTTTTATCCTCGGTCAGTTATAATACCTTATTGGGGGTGCTAACGTAACAGTTAGAATAACCTAATATTTACCTACTCTTCCGCCTCACTGTGCAAAAAGGTAAAGGAACTCGTATATCGTTTGTGATTAGCGTTGCCACTATCTCTTTGGCTGTGCAGTGGTTGCTTTTCTTGTTTGGGCACGGTGTATAAATACCCTTTGTCAAATCCCCGTTGCCTTGATTTTTTTTTCACACTGCCTTCTGTTTTTTCCATTGATTTTTCGGATGAATGGTACCTTTTTCATCAAGGAAGGACCTGTCGAGTTCAGTACCATCACCCTCTGAGTTACACGAGGGACTTCCAACCCCAACCCCAACCTCGTCTTTTCTTTTCACTTGCTTTTATCGAACCACCCTAATATTTTATATTTATTGTATCATCCCCCGTTCCACTCGCCTCTTCCCCCCCCCCTGGTCCGATTGTGCTAGCCTGTATAACTAATAGACAGTAGTGGAATAGGTGACTGGTGGCTCATAACGGCGAGCCTTTGACATTTGTCTTTTACACGGCCAACTTACGTAATTTTCTTCTTTCGAAAAGTGTACTGCGTATCCTAACGGTTGTGTTATTAACTTGGCGTTCGAGCTCAGAATTTTAATAGTCAGGTAGGTACATTTATGTGATGCATCATTATTTTTTCAAAGTGAAATTTTTGGCTGATGCTGTCCCCTTATTTATTATAGCTTCTTCTTTTTTGGAAGGGGGTTGAAAAAAAAAAGTAATTTGAAAATTTTCACAGGATGACCGATGTCATATTTGGTCCTGACTTACCCGTTCTTCCTTTCGTTTCCCTCTTGGGCCTTGACGATAGCCTTTGTCCCTCTTTTTTTCACGCTATTTCTCTTGTAGTTGTCGTTGTTGGTTTCTCCTCGTATTTCCTTCTTCGGAACCTCATACATAAAACGGGCAACGACTTCTGTGTGTTCATTGGCAGTTGTCGATCTCCATTACGATCAGTCCTAGTCGTATCCCCTGCTTTTTCTCATTGTTCCAGGTGAAATGGACTAGTAGTGAACAATTTCTCTCGTTCTCTTCATCCATGCTTTTGCTTTTTTTTAAACAGTTCACCCTGGCACGCTGTCCTTATCTAGTCGCAGTATTTTTATTTACCATTGTTCCCTTTACAAGCGACATTTCCATTATTTTTTTTCTTTCTTTAATAAGTTCCTCTCAGTGGTACTCCGTGATGTGTACGTTCAGTAGCTATCACTGTACCAGGGTTTCTGGGGGATCTGACCTCTATATGACATTACTAACAGCCACCCAGTGTATGTGCCTTCTGTCTTGATGTGTGGAATATTATAGGTTTTCCCGATTGCAATTGTTGCACGTCCTGGTCCCTGAGAACGTTCCTCATTTTCACTGTGGATGGTAATTATTCAATACATCCACCGACAATCCGTGTTCGTCTGACCTACTTTTTGGTTTTCGTTACCAATCATCTGCAACGAGGTAAGTTGACAATTGGTCTGGTTTCTTTTGAACTTTTATTTTTATATCTCGGTTTGTCCCAGGACCCCCGTTTCTGCCTTGTTCATCACCGGTTGTCATGCTTGGTTGTTGCCAGTGGTTTTAAAAATAACTTTGGTGTTCAGTAATAACCCTCACATGTTGGTGCCCATAGGCTGACTTGACGTCGAGTATGTTCAATTTTTATTGGGTTAACCTGGCTATACCGTCTTTCTTACCACTCTGTTCCCCTTTGTCGTACCTGAATTAATTTGTTTGGCCTTGATTTGATGTGGTGTTACTGACCGCGGTTGCTAACTCATATCCCTTATTTATTCGTAATTCTGCAATACGTTCTATCCTCTCTTGTTCAGTTCAGACTGAGTTGTAGACCCTTGCCTCGTGTGCCTTGCAATTATCACCCCATACTTTTCCTTATTTCTCTGACAACTTTCCTTGTCCTACAGTTGTGCTCATCACCTGTTCTCACCCTAAGAGTCGGTCTTGTTCCCCACCCTTTTACTTGGCCACGGTCTTTCTACAAATAGAACCACCACTGGCTGGTGCCAAGCGTTAGTAAACAGAAACCTCACTGTATTTACCCTCATACGCTCGTTCCCTTATTATAACTATCGTGGCATTCGCTGTCCTTCAGCAAGGTTTCCTACCTTACGTTGTAACAATACTTGCACCCATTCGTATATACACCCACACTCCACTATGCCCCAGCTGGTCCCACCTTACCCACTCTCAAGTGTTACTGACGGTACCCTGAATCTGTTACCAAACGATAAACACACAATGTCTCCACCAGCGTCCACCCGTACGTTACTTGACCTACCGACTCCCTTTCCCTACTCCCGACCCCGAGCCGACACATTACCGAATCTTTCCACTCTCTCTTCTCCCGACGGTAGCCTACGCCGTCCTTTTACTCCCAGCCCGGTAGTGGCGAGTGACTCTTCTAGCCTCACGGATAGTACCGCTTCACCACTGCGTCGGTTACGTATTGCCTCAATGTCCGCCACCGGATCCCCGGAACCCTATCCCACTGGTCTCTCCCGGGGGTCTAGTCCCTTCCACGGACAGCGGGAGAGTAAGTCACCCAAGTCGGCCAAGGTCAAACCTATGCTTTCGCTTACCACCACCGGGACCACCACCGTGATTCCCGGCAAAGGTAAGGTGTTCCAATGCACATATCCGGGATGTACCATGATATTTACCCGGAGCGAGCACTTGGCTCGTCACTCCCGGAAACACACTGGCGAAAAGCCCTTCCAATGTATCGTGCCCGGCTGTAACCGTATTTTCAGCCGGTTTGATAATATGATGCAACACACTCAGACCCACCAGCGTGACGGCAAACAGTCCACCATTTCATCCATCACGAACGCCAGCACCCGGGTGCGTGGGCGACGTAGTTTATCCAAAGTGGACTCTGGTCCTAAATTTTTGTCCGGGGAGGACGATTCGGACCCTACGTCTCGTCGACTGAGTCGTTTGTGCATTCAGCCCGGCGAGTTGGCCAATTCCGCCCTGATACTTCGGCCCATTACCAGCGAGTTGGTGTGTGGTGCAGTAGTCGGTCCAGAGGCCAAACGTGCCCGTACCAGGTACGGTGATGGCAACGAGGAAGGAGCAGGCGGTGCTGATCAAGTGTCCTCAACATTGCCCGGCAATAAATGTCTAAACACTGACTCTGATGGTTTCCGTGACGACCAGCTTTCCGGTACGGGAAATTCCAAACTCCGGTCCCGCCATAGTCGCCAGCGGTCTCAGAGTACTTCTTCCCATCCGTCTCAGCCGACACGTCACAAGAGTCGACGGTCCAACACACTACCAAGTGGTGCCGCTCGCCCCAGTTTAATGTGCCTGGAACCAGATCCAGCCAAAGACGTGTTCGTTCCTAACCCCTATTCCCGTCAGGACCCACCCAGTGAGTCACTGGAAAATTTATTACCACTGGGTCCTTCACCGCAGCTGTTAGCCACTACCAATCGGACTTTGGCCAACCTACCAATGCCCCCACCGCTACCTTTCACCGTGTCAGGTAAACGTGGAGCGGATGCCCAGCTGTTTTCTCACCCACCCACAGCACCCGTCACCCCTATGATTGCTCCTTCCCATTCGCAACGTTCTACTGGGGCCAGGTCCAATCCCGCCAGTACTATGACTCAGGGTGCTTCGCTACCGCCTTCATCGTACGGACGAAGTGCCCCCACGGGTTTACCGGCCACTGCCAAGAGTTACCATCCTTCCCCTATGCCCATGCATCCAGACTTGGCCAACTACAGTTTGCCCGCTCCCCATCGTTCTGCTAGCCACGGTGCTTACGGGCGCGCCCGCGACTCCCGTAATCGGTCGGCATCGTTGGATACCAGCGACCAGCGTGCGTACTACTACCCACCACTTTCGTCTCATCCCAGGGGTTCTGCCGCAACGGATTGCGAACACTACCTCCCCCAGCAGCCCTACTCTGCTGATACAGCGAGTCATGGTCATCGTTTTGCCATGGCTAGTATTGACTCGAACCCAGGTGCTCAACAGGGCTCTCACCATTATCCGCCTCACTTTCAGCTGGTTCACCCCTCACAGGTGCCACGTCAGTCCGAGTCCGCTAAGTCCATGTATTTCGGGGCTAATCCGCCTCCCGCCGGTGCCTCTACTGGTCCCTATCCTCGTCCGTTACCTTCTAATGCCGTGGGTTACGGTACGGTAAACCATCACCACCCACGCCACTCGGTGCCTGGCAGAAATGTGGGACCGCCTCCTCCCCCCCTTCCATATGCTGGACAGCCAGCGCCCATAGTGGGTGGGAAAGGGTCACCCTATTACCCACCACAGTCATCCCATTTATGCTATTCAGTAGTTTCTGGACAAGGTCACTAGGAAGTACTAAATTGGTCTCTTTAGCGTAAGCAAGACTGTGTGCATCACTTTATTATGATATCGTACTTAGTCTAGTAAGTGTTTGGTTTACTCTACATGGGCGCATTCGCTCACATTAATCCGTATCACCATGTCTTTGTATTGTAAACTGTAACTCGGTGAAAAAATTGTGTGTGTGTGTGTGTTTTTATTCTTTTGATGTCGTTAATCTCTACCCTTTACTTTTTTTACATATTTCATTTGTACTATGACGCACTTTTTTTGTAAAAAAAAAAAACCCACTTCCATTTCGTTTTTTTTTGTAATATACTAGTTGCAATGCAAAGGTAATTTTTCCCAGTCAAGAATATTGTAACAAACCACGTGGGGGGTTTCCGGTGATCGAGCAGAATCTGGGTAATCAACTAGACGAGTGGGCATAGTAAATAAAAAACTTTATTGCTAATACACATGAGAAAATCAATGACATTGAGAGGGAGATGCTTATTTCTCTGGACTGCCTACATTATTGCTTATCCTAGTTTATACTCTGTTTACATGCCTCGTGCATACCCTATACTGTTTATCCAAAACTTAACAATTACCCATTTAGTGTTATGGACCTGATTCTCCGATTTGAAAGGGGAAGAATTGCAATGGGGCTACCTTTGGCGATGCTGCCGTAACTCTTACAGAATCATCGATGGATACCCGCGAGGAAATGACTGACTCTGATCGCAACCACATTTTATGAGGCTTTTCTATGGCTTTTCTTCGTTCGTTACTCTAACAGTGCCAATGACTTTTATATTCCTTCATTTTATCTTCAAATTCTCATTGTTTGTCTTTCAGTTGGTATTACATTTCTTCGAGTTATTCCGAAAGAGTTTGTTTTTTCGCTTGCAGGACTTGCCCCTGTCTGACATGATGTACGGCTTTCGCCTACAATCGTATGTTTGGATATATTTCTCTTTGTGACATTCTGAGCCATTACATTTGGTTTTTATTCAAGTGCAAATAATTTCTTTGTATTAGGTTCTAAGTGTGTTGTAGTGTGGATAAGCCATGGCTTTCAATAAACGATAAGTATGGGTAAACAGTAGGGCATGAGCGATAGCATGTAAACAAAATTATAGATACATGATGTCTCAGAAGGGGAGGAAGAGAGAGAAATGAAGTGAAGGACCTCAGTAAACAAACTAAAATCCAGGTGTCGTAAGCAATAACAAGAGGCAGAGAATATCCAAAAGCTAACATTTGCTCCGGTATTTTAAAAAGGAAGTCCGCCCACTGATTATTCGGACGAAGAATGTGAATACGGACATACACGTGTCTTTCACAACCGATGAAAGTCCTAGTACATTTCACCCTTTACAGACAACGAATGGTACGTTATACACAGTGTGTACCGAAAAAAAAAGATAAAGTCTGGAACTTAATTACGAAGGGGCGCATCTTAAAGGCCCCACTGACATCATTTCGTACTCCGAAGTCAATAATCCTGAGCTATGTAACTGGTCCAGACGATGTAATTTTGATTTCTAGATCATACGTGAATTATGAGGGCGGCTACAAAAAAAAAAGACCGTCACGACGATTATGCGGGAATATTTTCGAACCCGGTGCTGGGTCACATTTTTAGGGCCGATTCGGGTGCTTTTCGTTCATGTGGGCCAGTTTCGGGATTCTAGAGCCGTCAACACCCACCCAGACGGTGTATTTTTTTTTAAAATTATGGTAAACGTAAAACAAAAAAAAGGCAAGTCAGTAATGTGAGCAAGGTACACCTTGGCTTCCATTTTTCCACCCCATTTCGGTACCGAGGTTATCACGTCAAAACGCCAGCGTAACCTACCTGTAACGGGTCCTCGTCTTCCGGGACCAGGTCGGGCATCTGCTGCGTGGGTTGTAAATAGGATGGAATTTCCCCATGTTCAGCGGTCATATCTAATTCATCCCCAAGGGCATCTAATTCGGCTTCCAAATCCGCTTCATCAATGTCATCCGGGACGCTATAACTACGCCCAATGGTTTCCTGAATCTCATTGGCCTGGTCCAATAAATCGGCTAATTCGTCCTGCATATCCTCAATTTTATCCAAATCAACATCCTTGTATTGCTTCTTCAACGTCTTGTTCGATTCCTTCATCGCTTCGTACGTCGTCATGGTATTACGAATATTATCCGTAGCAAATTGGGCTTGTTCCATGTTGAAGATTTGCTGCTGTAATTGGTCCCGCTGTGTTTCATAGAGCTTCTTTTGTTTAAGCACGTTCAGCGCCCGTTGTTTAACCGCATTTTTTGCCGGTCCTTCCCGCATGGTCTTCATTTGGTCCCGGTAACGAGCTAATTCGCCTTCTAATTTGCGAACTTTGATCTCTACCGAATCAATACGACCATCCGTCTACACCAACCATAGTGAGGTGGAGAGTTATCCAGCGGAAGAGAGGGCAGGGAAAGGTGGGTTATATCCGTCAGTATTAAATTTATCAGATAAAAAAAGGCATAGTGGGACTTTGAACAACTGGACCAGACCTCCCAAATTGGTATGGGTACAAGTGTCAACTTGGACCTCACTTTTCTATATTGTCTACTTACCGAGGTAATTGCACTATCGAGAGTGGCTTTGTTCGCCGGCTTTTTAGACGTGCCAAAGATGCGGTACATTGTGTGTAAATGTGTAGAAACTATTGCTGATGGAAAACCCGGTGAATAGGGGTATGAAATGGGCGTTAGGGAATGCCAATGGAAAAAAAAGGATGATGCACGACAAGACTAGTAGAAACACAGAGTAAACAAATAAATGAGAATATTGGTACTGAACAACTTTGAGAATGAAACAGTTGGAAAACATTAAGGGACCAGCAGAGCATATGCCAAGAAACAACCCAGCAATACCAGCTGACAAGATGCCACAGAAATTTGGGTATTTAGAAATTTTAGCAGCCAGGATGAAAAAAAAATACCATACGCCAAGTCGTTCAACGAACTATTCCTAGCGGAAATTTTGGCTGGCTTTTATTGAACAAGGTATTGGCTTTATTAAGCATTCTCTCGACAGCATAAAAAAAGAAGAAGCGAAAAGCCAACTACCCTTCCTCTGCTTTATTTTTAAAACACAGCATAAATACACGAGGTTAATCTACTTTCTACTAAAACGCTAAAGAACCGAAATATGACCTGTAAATGACAAGGTACGTAAACCTGTGAAAGTTGTTTATTAATGCTTTCTATTCTGTTTAACAGTCGATCGTATCCACCGCGTCGAGAATTGGTGGTGTCCCTTTACAAGGTATGTGGATAAAAAAAAAGTCAAGTTAAGGTCTAAACAACGGTGACCAATGCAGTAATGGTTAAAGAATACACCTCTACAGACCCTGTTGGCCCAGCATGGAATTTTAGGACTTCACTCAATTCTTTTCCGAGCGAGTAGGCGGTGAAGAGTCGTATTTACACGGTTTCACCTGCTGGGTAGGTTCTGGGAATGGCTCTTCTTGACCCTTGAGAGGCCCATGACAGTAAAATATTTTGGGCCGGTAAGAAGGATCCATCAACATCACACTAAACATTGCCAGAGTACCAGTACATAATTCATAGGATGCAACAGATTATACAAATCATCAACATTAGTCTCAAGAAAGGATGGCTGTCATAGGCAAGTATGATCTCGGTATGGTATTTAGATACTGCATTCGTTACCAAGAGACATTTAGGTACCAACTGAAGGCCATATATCTCATAACCAAAACCCAATATTCGATCATCTCCTTTGGTACTTACTTGGAGTTACGAAATCTCTCAACTAGACTTGCTTTGCCCTGGTTATCAGCGTAACGGATAGCGCACACCTTGTCCGAATTAAACCTTTCCCATTTTTCCCAACTAGACGATCAGCCAGGGTGACCACTGAGCGAGCATCAAGAAAATTAATAAACGCATAACCACAGTTACAGTGGTTAACGAAATCCATTCGCAGGTAGAAGAAATCAAACTGACCGGAGTGGGTTTCGTTGATCAGGTCAAGCAACATCTTTTGGGTGTACTTGTTGGGAATATTGCGGAGCATAAAGGTCGTGCGTTTATCCTCCCCCGAAATTACGCGTAGGTAGTTCACATGGTTTTTACCCACCCGCAGAGTGAGTTCGTTTCCCAATGCTGCCATTTCCGCATACGATGGAAACATCCCCGAACGAAACAAGGGCGGCACACTAGGCGTTGGGTAGGATCCCATGCCGCCACCAGAACCCCTCTCCGCCGGTAATGGCTCCAGCAAGGACCACGGTAAATGTCGAGGTCTACTGGGATACTGACTAACAGTCCCCGAGCTCAGTGCGGTGGCCAAACTAGACCAATGGGGTCGGTTGATGAAGTTTGCCGTTCTTTTTTCCACTGTTTCCTCTACGGTTAAAGAGTTTCCGTTTCCGGGAAAGCCGGTATATAGCGTAAGTTCTGGGGAAAGGAACAAGAACAAGAGAGTGTGTGTATAAAAAGGTATTATATCACCGAGAAAATGAGTCCCCGGGCTCTGGTCAAAGTTTTCCTAGATCTAAGATATTTCTCGAGGTGCTGTCTGAAATAATAAACATAGTTCCTTATACGAAGTGTTCACGCAGTCCATTGCTTGGTTTGTAACGGAATACTCGAAAGGAAGTACAAGTAAAAGAATTACCAAAAGTGTTGTTGAACAGGAAACTCCGGTGTTTTGAAACTCATTCATCGGATTTACTTACCGGTATCGGGAGATAGTTTGTTGTATAAACTGTACCAGTTGCACTCCTCGCGTGTACAAATAATGACATGGGCCTGGCTATCGCCATGGTCTTCCAAATACTGGGAGAATTGAAAAATGAAATGACGAGACCAGCGACAGTCATTAAATTGTACGTTGTACTGGGAGGGATTGAAATGGGCCATGTACTCGACAGTAGCTTTAGTACCAAAGATGGATTCCAAGTCTGACCTGACCAACGGACTCTCGATAATCCAGGTGTCTTGGGCTAGCGTAGTAAAATCACACTGAGCTTGGCAATACGACCGAGCCACTCTGGAGGAAACGTAGTGGACCTTGACGGGTAGGTCGTACGATGAAGAGTGTTCTAATTCCTGGACTGCTTGAGTAGCATGTTTGATGTCGTAAAAGGCAGTCAGGACCGTTTGGGATCCAGTCAGGGGGGACGGTGGTACATGATTACACAAGAGAGCTACTTCCCCATAACAACCAAGCATACTTTGGAGGGTGGTGAGGTCGAGATTATTGGGAAGATACGTAATGAGGAGCAACCGGGTGGAGCGGGGTACCCACAAACTTAGCCCCGTCTCCAGAGGCCTCTCCAACGGGGCGGATAAGGAAGTGGACCTTTCGTCTCTCCCAGTGGATTTTCCCGTAGGTGTGCCCGGTTCATCAGTTTCAGACGGGTCATCCTTGGCTGCACCGGTTTCTGGTGCTTGTGATTCCGGGGATGGGTAAGGAACATGCTGAACTACAGCGAATTTGGGTGAAGGCCGGTCAGATCCACGGGCCCCTGTAGCTAAAAAATCCCCTCCCCCCAGGATTTCCAATATGCAGCGTAGGAGAAGGATGCAGAGCCAATACGTTATTCACGACGAACACGAGCAATGAAATACGGAGTACATGAGTCAGAGTTAGTATTAATCAATGCCCAATATAACACGGTCAGTCGTTTTCACTACATTTCAAAGTGACCCTTCCACAATCTGGATCCATCCCCTTGAGGTAGGATATAATGAAATTCGACACCTATCCTTCTATCATATGGAAAATCAACTAGAGAAATTAAAAAAAATGCTAGCAAACCGTAGTGCTGATATAGTATGTTGGTACTTTACTATCCTGGCTGGAGGCATTACTCTTGCGGCGAACTGAAATACCATTCTTATCTGGAATGTGACAGGTAAATGATGTTCCAAAGGTGTAGAGCAACATGTCAAGTGTGAGTAGAAAAAGGGATCTAGTAAAAGTTGCCTAGAAAATTTTTATCTCATTTCACTACACCGCATACTTTACTTACCATCAATAGACAACTTCAATAAGGCTGGACTAAGGTCCATCGGAACTACCCCTGCTAGAAGTGCAAGTAGAGAGCTAGTAACCTATGCATGCAAACAGTGACCGTCTGGTTAGGCAGAGTTCAACATAAGTGACAGGTAACCGACCGACCTTTGCATACTTTCCCCCCCCCAAAAAAAAAAAAATAATCTTTCAAACAAAAATGTCCTCAAATAGCACGGTATCCACTTCCTCTCTATTGGGTAAGGTTACCAAGCCGCTCGTACAGGTTTCTCCCCGACAGGCCCCTCAGCCAAAGTTACCTCACACCACCAAACGTTCCGACTTTGCTAGCTGCACAGTAGTTTTGAAAAAGGACCAATACCGGAAGTACGCCGCCGATGAAAGATAACGTGAAACTGATAAAGAAAACTTTGTCACAAAGAATGGTTAAACAAAGAACTAAGTCAAACTTTCCCGGCGACTCTGGACGAGGTAGCTGGAAAACACTACAAACCGCAAAAGGAGCCAGCCGTTGAAAAAAAATAGACTGTATAAAACGACCAGGGTTTCTATTATCCAGCAGATGGTAAGAAATACCAGGTAACCAAACGGTATTTGTCGTCAGTTTATATATCGTCGAGGGAAGTGCATAATCAAAGGAGTGTATGCTAAAAATTGTCAGCCGTATGGAAAACTCCGGCATATACTGAGTGCATACATCCCGCAAGGGAGGAGAGGTTGATCCGAATCCGGGCCAGGTGGTTAGAGTTGGCTTCCTCCAGTGGGATAAATCATTCCACAGGGACGGGGCTGTCACTCTTATCAGCAAAGCCCCCGGACTTATTAGAGGGAGAAATTCGTGAAAAAAAAACTAAACAAGGAAACTAACTCTATAAACAGAGTTGGGAACCTTTGTGTTTATAGCCTCTGGTTACCCCAAACCTTTCGAGTCAAAATTGTCCATTAATATTTTTAATATATAGCTATTCTATTCACCATCTTCCTCTGCGCTAGCATACATGAATCATTAGAAAACTTGCGCTAGTGTATGGTTACCCACTACCTGATTTTGCTCCAAAGAAGCAGAAGGAAGAAAACTAGACAAAATGCTATTGTGTATATTACTCAGAAACCCGTTCATCGTGGTCACTCGTCAAGACTTTTCCAACGAATGCAACAGGTCCACAATGGCTTGGAAGGACTGAATAATGTTATCTTGTGGAGATTCCGGGGAAGGAAATGGCTGGTGTGCAGAAGTGAAGGTATCGGCGGAATGCATCTCTGATTTACCCACCAACGGTGCAGTGGCTAGCGGGCCATCAGGCTGCAGCAGTTTCTCTACAGATCGACCAGCGTCCAAGAAACCTTCAAGTCGTTGAATGACTAATCTGAACGATCGGTCCGGTAGTTGTGTCCGGATAGCCTGCTGGTTGGCCGGGCAATCTTTTGTTAGACAGCCCAACAGGACCGCCAGATAGACACTCAGTACACGATGGCGTTCGTCTGAGACATCCGCGCATAGTGAGGAAAATAGCTGAGCCAAATAGTCGGATGCTGTATCGTCATGAAGGCACGGCGAATAAATCGGGATCCCATTAACTCCGAGTGAGCAGCGCACGCAGTAAGGTAAACGACCAAAGAGGTCTCGGTTGAATACGCTATCTTCCACCAGGTTAATTAACAGTCCCGTGGTCAACATAACGCAATCAAAGAGCAATAGGTGACAAGGCAGAAATTCGGCTCGTACCGAGGCCGAAACTGTTGTCCCGGGATTACGGTTCGACTGGCTCAATGTCCGGCGGATGGGTTGAGGGGATGCAGTTCGAGAGGACTGCTGTACAGCCAGGCCTGGCCAGAGCTGTTCCGCCAGGCGTAACATGTACAGCAACTGGCGCAGGTAGCAATTGGTACCCAGAGCTTCACAACTATCCACCCGTTGGTTCGTCAGATTAACCAACAACCGGGTTACTATCAGCGTATTGGCTAGGGCGTTGGGCAGTGGGGTGAGGTCAATGGGGGGTTCGATCCCAAAATTCGGCACGATCGTTACATTCTCCCACACGCCCAGCCCCGAGAGAAGTGTGGTGAGTGTTTCGTGGAGTCCTAATAACGAGACCAGCATTTGTGGAGTTTGTAACACTTCTTCCACATTTTCAGGGCATGACACGGTAGCGTACTCGATCACCGAGACCATCGTCATCAGAGGGCCCAATTCTTCCAGGGTCTGGCTGATCGGTTGAGCCTTATTCTTTAGGGCATCGGCAACTTCGGGTAACGTTCGACAGACTGTTACGAAATGCTTGGAAACAAAGGCCAAGCAACCAGATATCCGCAGCTCACGCTGGGCAGGGGCAGAAATTCCCCGTGGGTAGGGGTCCTGGGGCTGGTACGTCAGACTTCCGAGTTCATCGGTGGGGGAAGAACTAATCAGAGCTAGTCCGCTCGGGCCGAAGCTCAACATATGTACCGAGCGGATGGCCAAGTATGACCAATTTAGCTGTCCCGTTGGGCGGGGTGATGGGAACGACGCTTCCACGTCGTTCGTGTCTGACGTTAGACCCAAAATAATCAGCAGATACCGACGTATTTCCTGAACTACCCTGCCCAGCGGAGTGGCCACCGTAAGCGAAGTGTCCCGGAATGGGTCGTTCGATCTGCGCTGGATGTACTTGGTAAGTGTATCCAAAGCCTGACGCTCGTTAATCAGGACGGTGGCCAAATCGGGAAATTGACCAAGCACATACACCAGGGCCAGCCAGGCCGTAAGTACTAAGGGATCCTGTTGCGAGCACAAGGTATTATAGAGGGACTGCGTCACACGTTCTTGGCCTAAATATTGAACGAGTCCCGGATCCATGGCCAGGTGACGAATGAGTGACCGACTGGCGACCCACTGCGATTTTTCTGGCTGGTGGTTCTGAAGCTGGTATTGGTATGATTCGACCATCCGTCGGTAATGATGTCGAGATTGCTCGGTAATCGTTTCATCCGATTCAGAATCTTTATCAAGGCATAGCGGAGAGGGTAGCGTTATACCCTCTGATACATAGTGTTTTAATCCCGCCGGGCTTGGTTGACTATAGTATCTTGTTCCACCGCTCGGGGAGGCGCCGGAGAGGATATCCCATGAATCTTCTACAGCTGTCTCTAGTCTTTCCTGGGACTGAGCGAGTCTGGATTTTCCGTACGTGACCTTGACCCCGGTGCGGTGTGTCCGAGCCAAGGTACGTTGGTACTGACGATTATTGAATTCCTTGATGGGTCGGTGTATCACTGAACTATTAGATCGTATCAGTGTACTGGTGGTCCCTTTAGAAGGAGGACGCACTTCCTGGGAGGACAACCCCGGCACGGGCGCCAAGCCACGGTTGCACGACTGACCATCTACAGGCGCCTTAGGTGTATCCCGACGGTAAGATAATGAACGGGACAAACGAGGGGTATTAGCCGGGGGTGGTGACTGAGTAGGAGGTGAGAAATACTGACCGGTTGCCTTCCTGGAATTTTCAACTGCTCTGACCGCTGTCCGAGCTTTCTTAGGGCTTAACAGAGTCGGCGTCACAGGTTCAGGGGAGCGTGGAGTATGTCGCACAGGTTGACTAGGTTTGCTACTAAGATTATCGAAGATTCGGGTACTCGGTGCCGGCAATTTACCTAAGCGGGCAGTTGGGGTTTCCTCATCGTAGTCGCTGGGTTCCATCGAATCATCGGACTGAAACTCGAATACATCGACTTTAGATGATTTCGTGTCAACGACAGTGTACCGAGACAAGGATGTGTTCGACTCCGAGGGCTGTTCCGCTTGCCCGTTATGGTAAGTGGGGATACTGGTCATTGGTGATGATTTATGGTCCCTTGATACATTACGTTGGGCATCGTATAGGTGGGTGAGATGAGCAATCGATTCGTGGATACTGCGACGCTTCCACCCTTGGAAAGGTGCGGGGGGCCGGCCTCTCCGCGCCGGGGAGGTATTTTGCAGGGGTAACTTGACACTATCACATGTTATTGTTTTCGGGGAATCATGGTGTCGCTTTGAGTCAACCAGCAGCGTTGGACTATCCTCTTTGCTCTCGACCAGTGTTTCGGGAATTTTTCCGTCGCCAGCTTCATTGGCAGGCAGGGCTAGCCTGGACTTTGGTCTACTGGTCTCAAGGGTTGAGGATTTCCCACTGAGGGTATTCCGACCTGGTTCAGCTATACCACGTCGATTCCTGCGGGCATAGGTTGTGACGACCTTTCCATGGCGGAGGTCCCCAACCGACATGCTAATGCAGATTATAGGGAAGGTGGAAGGGTAAAGTTTCCTGGCGCTCGGTAGAACTTGGTAACACGCCTCTCTCTACGGATTGTTAAAACTATGACCAATATAAATAATAAAGAATAGCAACCGGTTATCCCTACGATGGTCATAAGAAGTTCAAAGGATTTTAATAAGGGATAGTTTCGCGTAATGGGAATATGCACACAGTGAGTGAGCTGGGGGGCACGTGGCGTTAAACAGATGCAATGGACAGAGAGAATTTTTTTTTTTTAAAAAAAAAATAGAAACAACGCACGAATGTAGTAAAATGAAAATAAGCGGTAACAGAACAAAGCGGTTCCAGTCGACCGCAGTAGTCAAGAACGAAGAACGAGTACGCTGGGAAGATTCCCCCCCCCCAGGTTGGTTAGATTGGTTGACACGACTTGGTAAGATGTTGTATGCCATTCCACTTCGTACCACGCTGCTTCTCTAGTTAATCGTGAGTATCCCCCAATACGGTGCTCACCTATTCCTGGTAAAACGTCAGCAAGTCAACTTAGGTACCTCTCACTTGACCAAAACGATAAATTTACTTGGGATCAAATATTCTGGTGACACTCAACCCTTATTCCCTACTCCCACATGGAGATACCCATCACAATTCCCTTCCGTTCCAGTCTATATCTATTGGACTTAAAAATAACCACGGTGCTAAAATTTTAATATTATTATGGCAATGAATCGTCATGTGTGGCTGGTGAGGGATATATTCCCCTAATAGCACCCGCCAACATAGATCCCCCAACACAAACAAGGGCCAAACTGGCCATCCTGAACTTTATAGTAAGTCTTTCACCGCCTCCCAGTACTTTTTATCAACGTATTGTGGTATTTCAGCCTTGGTCAGCCAGGCGAAATCTACAATTTCCTGATTGTCTATCTTAGCCTGGCCAGCCATGATATGACCGCGAATAAAAAATACCTAGGAATTCCCAAGCATTAAAAGCAAACGTCATACACGAAATCAGCGGATTATTAGTTATGCAAGGTCACGAAATACCCGAACTTGGGCCATTCGAATCGAATAAGCAGTAATGTACAGGCAGTGAAATTCCATCATCTACGTGTTGCTTCTACACACACGCGTAAATATTTCACGAGGTTAGCACATTCATATGTACACTACTTACCTTGGCGCCTTTTGTTTTACTGGAGGCGGCGAAATCTTTTGGGAAGTCGTAGCAATAGTGCCCGATCGGACCACGCCCCGCTAACCACACATCCATGCCGTTACCACACTCTTCCGCGAGTTCCCGCAGAGCAGCCTGGGATGATTAATCAAATACAAATTAGAAAATAGACAAATTTGGTGAGTAATTCGTATTTTTGTTCAACGCTGCCCCACAAGCGAAAAACACCTTCACTTTTATCGATTCCCCCACAACATGCACGTACTCTCAACGAACCAGACTACCGAGCGTAACCAATACCCGTGGCGGATTGAAGAAAAAGAACATAACAGCCCTACCAGCGAAGAACTGGATACTTACCTGGTGTAATAATTCGTCTTCGTTCACACCACCCTGAGGAAATTGCCAGGCGTGCTCTTTCCGGGGTTTCTTGACCAATAAGTATAACGGTTCAGTAAGGGCACGATCCAAAGATTTGATATCACCCTTGGCGTCCGCCTCAGTGGTGCGCGGCGCCAGAGTAACCACATCCTCCGTGGACCCTGCCTGGCCGCTTTTCCCCTGTTGTTCCGTCGTAGAGGCGTACGAGGCAAACACGGGGCTGTTTTCTAATAGGCTTTTCCATCCCGATTTGACCAGATCTTTGTATTCCTTTTGGCGTTGCTTCCAATCCTTTTCCCCCGTGCTTCCCTTTTTGAAATAAAACTCAGCAGCGAATGGGGCAGCTTGACGACGTTGGATTTCATCCTGGTAAGCGTAATAGGCCCGCTCGAATTCGGTGGGTTCACGGGTAACCACAGGGTGCCGTTGCAATATCACACCCGCAACAGTACGATAGGGTGCTGTACTTGCGGGTTGCGCAGTAGCCAAAGTACGCACTAATGTAAAAGAAAAGGGTCCACAAATCAAGGTCGAGCGGCCAAATGCAGTGTACCGAATGTCATAGCCAATCCCGAGTTTATAAGATATTAGCAGTCTGGTTACTCATTAGTGCTTGTGCTGGAATTCGAATAGTAAATATCAGTTTGTTATCCGTGAAATGCAGAAAGATCAATTATGAGAACCGATCTGCATCCCCATAACGCTAATTTCGACTTTTTAACTTACCGGATTGGCACCGCAATGTTGAGCTAAACGTAGCAATATTGCGAAACAGCATGGTAGGCAGGGTATTCGTGTGTGGCACGGATTCCAAAAACTAAACGTTCCAATGGAATAAATGGAGAAATGAACACAAAATAAGAGCAATGTATAAAAAGCAGACATAAACAACAAAAAAAATAGAAAAATGAAAGGGAAAGCATATGGATCTTTCTCAGTGAATTCATTGCGATCCAATTTGGTCAATACGGATATTTTTTCGGCCTTACCATTCACCCATGTTTCCTTGCTCCTAGTATTTAACCACAACATAATAGTTACCCAATTCAGTGTCATTCATAGCCCCATGCCCCGTAATTACCGTCGTAAGGTACCAGCGGTTCCCGATTCAGCCGAAGAATCCATCGAATCAGCTCCTCTTCGAACATTACCAAAGGAAACGCCGTCCTCTATACGGATACAAAACCAATGTTTTGCTGGGGAGCGTCTGAGTTTTCGGGACGTTGATGGAGATATCATGGATCAAGGCTCTGCCGTATCCCAGTCTATGCTCAGAAAGACAACAATTGTACCCAATTGTCCCGTCACTTTAAAACCGCAGGTCTCGACACCGATTACCTCGGCAATTACCGATCGGAGTGCCCCAGAGACCGGTACATCACCCGCCACATCCAATGATCCGGTGTATGTCACTATAAGCTCCTTTCCTATATCTATTGCCGCATTTACCGGTAAAGGCCGTGGATTAGTAAGTGAAACATCCATCTCCCAAGGACGCTTGATCTTAGAAGAGGCTGCTCCGACGGCGGTGGTCACCAGTGCTCACCTCAGTGATCGGTGCAGCTACTGCGGGCGGGAAAAGGGATTGAAACAAACACTGTCGCGCTGTAAGTCGTGTAAAAAACTTCATTACTGCTCCCAATCCTGTCAACTCAAAGACTGGTCGGACCATCGATTGGAATGTGCGATTTTGGCCAGCAACGCCCAAGTTCTACCCGCAATCGTTCGTTTGTTCCACCGTCTGCTGCGACGGCCAGAACATTTCGCCCCGGTATTCCAGGCCATCGATACCATGGAGCGTATTCTCGAGCAGCTTCCCTTGTCAAAAGTCTCCGAGGCAGGCCAAGTGGTTACCATTACTCGTCAGCTACTGCAGGAAATTTCACTACCTTCGGGACGCGATTTACTACATATGTACGTAAAACTAGCAACTCATACCTTTGGCTGGGCGGATTCCTCGCTGGTGGCCTTTGGATTGACCTTTTTACCTAACATTGGCCTACTGAACCACCACTGCGATCCAAACTGTGCGGTAATCTTTGAACACCGTCGTGCCAAATTGCGCACCTTGCGCAACATTTCCCCCGGAGAAGAACTCACGATTAATTACGTTGACTCTACCCTTCCTACCACATGGCGACAGGAAACACTACAGGATACGTATTTCTTCAAATGTCGATGTGCACTCTGTGTATCACCCGACTTGGTGACGGAAACCCGTAAAATTATGTTCAAATGCCAACGCCCGTCCTGCCCAGGTTCACTGCCCATACCCTTGGCTGCATCGGAACTAGTGGAACCCGAAAACGTGGATAACCCCAATTGTCCGCATTGTGGAAGCCCTGTGTTGCCCAATACAACCGAGGCCTGGCGTGTCGCTAATCAGGCCTTATCCCAGTATCGCTCTGCTTCAGTGACTCCAAGTCAAACGGAAGCCTGCCGGGTTCTGGATACAATACAACAGTACGCGTGTACCACCCACCATTTGGCCATTGAGGCATCCCAGCTTTGTCTTGCTGTGGGTTTGACCTCCCCAACGCCCACATCTTCCGACTATCAATGGTTGTACCAAGTCGCCTCCATACTAGCCAATGCCCTACACCAAGTATTACCCGACTATTCCCCTTTACAAAGCGTGTATGACTACACTGTGGCGAAATTATTATTTCTTGTTCGGCCGTCTTCGCTTACTACGGCCGATTCTCAATTCATTCGTGATACTCTGCATTCCTTGAGCGTCACACACGGTATCAATAGTGATTTCTATAAATCGCTTAGTGACTCTATGGCCCAACTACAGCTCGAAAAAAAATATCAAATCAAATTACAGTAGCTGAATATCCTCTTATAAAGGATTACCATTATACATAACTTTGATGTCTGTAGAGCCACCGTGGCTTAGGAAATTGGTCCATTCACGATTACTGTAATCATATATTAGCAGACGTTGGGTTTCAGATGTGATAACCCCCAAAGTAAAGGGTTTACTCCATAGTGGGATGCATAGATTAGATGTGTGGGTCTACCTGTCCCTTCCGTAGTCACTCGCAATTGCTTCGAAGGACCAGTTCTTTACCACCCCTAGGTAGATGGGTTACCGTATGCTATGGTTTATCGGGTGACAGTTTTTTTTATTCGTCAAGGTTAACATATTGAACCCTATTATCTACTTTGGACCAATCCCATTATTTTCGACGACCCGATTTCCCCGATTGGACTGAACGAAATTGGTCGAATTCCCCTTGGTCCAACTTCACCGCTAACGCATGCCCAGTTTGCTTGATGTGCTTGAATAGTTGGTTACGAGTTTCAAAATTCTCTTTACATACGTTGCAGCGGAACTAGAAGAGCACCAAAATACACATTTTCAATCCAATGACCAGTGTAAATTGGTCAGTATTACTTGTACCTAACTATGTTACCCAGAATGATATCCATACCAATTACTATCTTGTATAATTTTACCATCACTTTTCCATAAAAAATCACACCACTAAACTTACCTCGTTACTGGAAGCCTTTTGTTTTCGCAATTTTTTCTTCGACTGTTTGGCCGCGGCTGTGTCTGATGTAACCGATAACTCGTCAGCGGCACTCTTTGCCATATCCGTCTCCGGTGGGTGCATAAAATCTACAACGTCTGCTACGAAAATTTCCTCCCCGGTAGCAGAGAGTACATTCTTGGCCTTTTTCTTTTTCCGCTTGCTCTTTCCAAATAGGGAAGGCAGGACAGTGGGCTCCGGTGGCGGGGTCTCCTTAAATAAAGCATCCTCGGCTTCCATTTCCGCCCGCATGCGTTCGACGGCTTTCGAGTGCTCCCGTGAATTCTTGTGATTATTCCAATGGTGTTTTGACTTGAATTGTTTATCACACACTACACAATACATGTCATCCGCTTGTTCTGGGGCCAAGCCTCCCTCATCGGTTGAGTCCAAAGTAGTTGCATCCAGAGCTTCTCCGCGGTTAGCCGGATGGGTAGTTTCGGGTGCATTAGAGGCTTCCGCTTGGTCATCGACAAGGTCTAGGTCGTTCAAATCGCCAAGAAGCTCATCGTAATACACTTTGGCCCATTCTGGCTCGGTGTAATTAGAAGACGATGTTTTGGCACGGGCCTTGTGGGATGCCTGGCGAAGTTTACGTTTTTCCTGGCGCTCTTGCTGAAGTTCATATTGTTCTTTTTTCCACGCCTTGATCCGGGGATCGAGCTTACGGACATAAGATGTCAGCGACTACATAGAAAAAAAATAAACGACGATAATCCATAGAACCGTGATACATCAATAAAAGCTAACATGGAAATAGGACATCAGCTTGTATCATTTAAAGATACGCACCATTGGGTACTAGCTAGACGACCCAGGTACAGCAAAGAATGATGGGTCATTATATCTTAGGCAACTACCACCTTTCGTTTTCGTTAAACGCCAATACCCTAAATCCAAAGTAATTCAGAATTGCCCTTTTCTTCAAACTCACCACTCCGTGATATCTGCTCAGGTGATACTTACTCTGACGGTATCATTGAATTCCTTTTTGGCCCTTTCACGTGCTCTCTTGTTTTCCTTTTCCATTACCCGACGCAGTTGCCGGATTTGGGAGCTGTTCACATGATACTGGTCATGCCAGGCAAACGTTCGTCGGGTGGAAAATGCTAGCCAAAACGTATAGAAATCCAGTAGGGTAAACCGCGGACCTCCGAATCCTTTGCGCGTTCGAGGTTCGTCGGCCCGGAGGGAAGCCAAGCCAAAGTCGAAACCTTCCAAAAACTCGAGGTCGTTGTGGGAAAGTATCTGGGAACCGGCCCGCACTTCTTCCTCGGCCAGGATCCGGAAGATGTTCCCATAGACGTGGAAAAATCCCTAAAAAGATCATACCATGTGTCTCGGAATATCGTGGCAACCAGTTCGAATTAGTTTATCGTCATTTAAACACTCTATGCACCGAGTAAAATTGGGGCTGTCCGTTGTACCATACATCAAGGCCAAATGCGAATTATTTCCCTTCATTTGAGGGGTGGGGGGTTTCTTAGAAGTATAGGGTAAACAGCACACTTACCTGTGAGGAATTATCGAAACCATGAAACAATGTGGGACTGAAATACTTCATCAAACTATCAGAGGTTGGACCGGATGCCATAGCATCCGGTTGGGACGGGTCGAAAGTATCACCGCGTAAAATTGCATCCCGATGGTCGTCGTACCACGCACGTTCTTGGGGATCGGACAGTATTTCGTAGGCTCCCTGTATTTTGGCAAACATATCCGTGGCTTCTTCCACACGGTAATAATTTTTATCTGGGTCGACGTAATCCATGCGGGATATTGTAATAATTAATTACAAAGTATATGGTCGTACATGCCACTTACGAGTTAGGAAACTTTATGCTAGTATAAAACTCGTTTTTGAACATTCCCTGCTTTGCAGAGAATCAGCCTCTAGCGGTAACCCAAATCTCACTGGATCCACCACTCAAGTGTGGATAAGGTATAGTAAGAATGAGCTCTCATTAAGCAGCTCCATGTTCGCTTACTGCCTATAGGTCAAGGTATGCCATTCCAATGGGTTCCAATAACGATCCCAATATCGTGTGCTTACCTGGATGCCATTCAAGGGCCTTTTTCCGGTAGGCCTTTTTCAGGTCGCTATCGGAGGCGTCGGAGGTGACCCCCAGTAATTCATAGTAACAAACTTGCGCCATTTCAGTGAAATAACTAGTCCGACATGGTTTTTAATAGCATGTGTGCAGGTAATTATGAAGAGACAGCCGTGTATAAAGAAAAATTTAAGAAAAATGCAACGTAGGAAATGCCTTTGTCATGAATGAGGCTGCAATAAGTGCGAGCACTTGGGTGATTTTTTTTCAACCTTGCAACAAAAATTCTACCAGTGCAAAATGTGTTCTCTTACACAATACTATTAGTTAAAAGGTTATTAGTGTATCGTTGCTCCGAACCGCTGTAGGGTTGGGAAACAAACACCCATTTGCGTTGCTCCTTTTCTCCAGCAAAAGTTTCATGGTGAAGGGATTACTGGGATCCACGCAATTACCAGCTTCAGTCTACCTATGGTTTGGACCCTATGTATTACTGATAATACCAAAGAAAAGTAACACGGCAAGGATTAAAGCACAAATGTAACCACACGCATCAATCTGAACACTATGGTGTTCTACCTATAACACAATTCGGATTTTTTTTTAAAAAAAAACAATAACAATATTCCATTAGAACTACACAATTATAACATTTCATCAAAATGTCGAAGCTGGCCATTTACCCTTGTCCTGCTTGGTTAGCCCATCAGTGCGCTTTAGTAAACGACGTTTACCCCGTATCGAGGACGGCACACTTTCAGGGATGTCGGCGAACACGGTTTCCGCTAGAGTATTATAGTCATACGATTGGCTACGTTGGAGCGTGTCTGGACGCTCAGCCGAGGGGGAAGTACAGGATTGCGTGCTTTGATGAATGGGAAGGCCTTGGGGGATTGGAGGTGGAATTGATGGTGACAGACTCGAAGTGGTCGGTTCATTTGTAAGTGGTGGTTTGACTATGAACAATAAAATAAAACCGGCAACCGAGATTCAAAATAATACAGGGTCGAGTACTGTTAGCTAATGTTTGGTGAAGAGGCATTTGTCACTATTTTCCTACCTTACGACAGTTCTCACTTATAGTCAAGACACATAAAAAAAACCCCACGTTAAACTTGGCGATATTAACTGACAAAAATTAAAATACTTACCGGATGCAGAATCAGATTGCTGAGAAGTATGAGTGGTCCTCAAGACCCGCTTCCCTAAAGTTTTCGTAGAATCCAATGGCTCTTTCATACAGATTGGAGTTGCCGAAGCAGTACATGAAGGGGTGGGTTGTGCCTTTTCATCCCCATTGTATTTGTTCAAACTAGTCACTGGT
>JAOPJG010000176.1:0-37447 GCA_027478255.1 Dispira simplex | reverse complement strand
GAGTTGGTACATTTGAAAAAAGTACTCATCAAAATAACGGTGGGTACGTCCCAGCCGGTTAAAATGACTAGGTTCAGCTTGGACAGGCGGTACAGTGACCTGTCGGCGTGAATGACGGGATAATAATCCACGCTCCATATCACCGTGGTCCGAGAACTCGTCGGATTCCAAATCTTCCGGTTCACCCGTGCCTGGAAAGCCACGTTCTACATCCAATGGGAATGAATCCGTCCCCGCCAAGCCATCGGCACCTTGTGAGCTAGAGCGGGGAAAGGAAGGTGGTATTAGGCCCTCATCCTTGTGACCATTCTCGGGCGTGTCTCGGGATATTAAAGGGCGAATGGAATGGGAAGAACCAAGTTCGGCAGGAACAGTAGGGCCGCCATTCTCGGGCGACGACTCTTTATCGGGTGAAGTCAGGTTACGTAAGATGGGCACCAGACGCAAGGCACTTGATTCTCCATCCGCAACGGTAATGGGCGGTTGTGGTGATGGTAGAGAGGGTGAGGGTTGCGTTTGGGTAAAAGACCGTAGCGTTCGGGTGGTAATGGGGTTAATGGGTAATTGGCCCGGTAGCACTGCTGTCAAGAGAGGAGGAGGAGGAGGAGGGTCACCCGTGTTGTGACCTTGTAATGGAAACTCTGGACGGGCTTTGTCCGTATGTGTGGTATTGAGGTCCATTGTCCGAGTAATGTGGATAAATAACAAGTCGAGTGAACCCGATGCCTACCACTCCTAGAAGGAACAACAGCAGTGGTGGAAATGGACAAGCCCAACCCGCACGGTTTACGTCTAAGAATTAAGTGCCAGATGACCGCACAGGAGGCAGTGACAATAATAGTAGGCCTGAGTCACTACTACTACTACCACTATTATTATTACAGGACAACCAACGCAACGATAAGGGGATAAGAAAAGCGTATTATGCTAAGGGAATAGAGGACAAAATTTTCGGTTAATATGTATTGGAATGAAATTGAAAAAGAAAACCCAAGTCGAATACCGAAAGACAGAGCAGTCAGGGGGGGGGGCATTATCAATGGTTGTGTGCTACATCCACAGCGTCACTGCATGAATGCGTGAACGCAGGAGAGGAAATGATAAATAAAAAAGCAGGTCATCATATTCCTTGGTACTATATAAAACCTGGGAAAGTGAATAGACCTGGCCCAAGTAGGCTCTCTTTCGTCGCACTGACCCGTCCTCGTGGACAGACTCACCAACGCTGTAATGAGCACCGTGTAACGCTGGTCTAGACGTTTGGCCGTTGGAGTAACCCATCCCATGGCCTTAGGTTCATCACGTGTCACGAGGCTTGCTCACCTTTTACCATTCTGCCTTAAAGGAATGCGGGCTTTGTAGCCGAGGGGTGGAACATAAATAAACGATTGCTTAATGGATCACATTTAGAGTCATCCCGGTAGCCATAGGTCTGTCATGATCCAACGCCTCACTTCGTAGTAGATGTGACCCATTCATTGGGTGGCATTAAAAGTGGATCATGTGATGGTGGGAACGAGATCAAAGCTGAATCCATTACGTCAAAAAGAAGACGGATAATTATATCCCATTACTCCGCTCCAGAAAGCTATTGTATGATGTCATACCGATCACCGTGGAACGCAGAGTCCATGAAGGCGACTTTGACCAATATCGGCGAGTACAGAAAGGGTATCGAATTCACTATTGAAGGTTTCTTGTAATTACCCATCGCGGCTCGAGGGCGCAACAAAGGGTACTCGTAAAGGCTATAATCGCCTTGGGAGAACATCGCTGTCTCATACACTTTTTCTGGTTGGGAGGTTTCAAACCCCACTGTGGCTGAGACATCACTCACATACTCTACTACCCCCTTGTCTCTTTATAAACCCTACTTCTCCTCGTCCCTGGTTTCCCCCTTTCTTACATTATCCAAGTTCATTGATTCTGAATGTGTTTTTAAAGAGGTTTTTCAGTGTGTCACTCTATCCTCAACTCTGCATAGCTAGGTGTTCACTTACTTTGCCTTTAT
The DNA here is from genome assembly GCA_027478255.1 of Dispira simplex. Lineage (NCBI taxonomy): Eukaryota > Fungi > Kickxellomycota > Dimargaritomycetes > Dimargaritales > Dimargaritaceae > Dispira > Dispira simplex. Next base: position 35,436 of record JAOPJG010000176.1, on the reverse strand, counting down.
TCTATTTCGTAACTCTTCTCCTTTGACTCCCTTCATAATTGGTATCAATATTATTGTGTTGGACTAGTGGGTTTCCTTGTGGATTATACTCTGGTTCTTTCCTTTATCTGCTTTCTGTCGTTACGGAACGTCTTGTCGGCTTTAACCCCCCCCCCTCTCCCTCGATTTCCTGTTGGTAAGTCAACACTCCTTATGAACTGTGTGCCCTGTGTGTTTTTTGGCACTTTGAAAAGCAGATAGTGCGGATGGTGTAGTATATAGTTCAACAGGAACTAGACCCCATCGACCGATTACGATATGCAGGTGGTAAATAGGACCAGTGTACTAATATTGGTTTCGCCTTTACTCATGAGCTCGTCCGATAATATATGTGGGTATTGTTCTATGTGGGGAACGTCAACATTCACGGTAAAACTAGAGTGTTTGTCGTAAATATTACATAGAACAACATGGCCAATGAAGACTACCGTATCATTACAGCACGTCCCAAAGCGTTGAGTGCGGACGAACTAGAAGCTATTTTGGAAACGGTATCGTCGATGCTCCCCATGCCGTTGGAGGGTGATGACGAACAGGACTATTACATTGAGTTGCCCAAACCCGTGGTATGTATGGCCTATTGTCAGAACCCCAAAGATGTGGGCCAAGCAATGACCGATAACATCTCGGTGATTCATATCCCGCACCAGTGTCAACCGCTACAGCGTCAAGTCAAGGAGATCAACAAGCGTTTGCACGCAGCTAGTCGTGCTACCTATGCCTCGTTGGGCAAGGCGGCCCTATTTTCGGTCGCAGCCTGGCAACGTGGACTCTTGCGCGATGTGGGCTGTTGGATTACCGACCAGGCTCCCGTATTGCGGGGCGTGGCCAACAAGCAAGTGGTTGGTGGTTACCGCACCCGGGACATTGCGGTGGGTTTGATTGCCCTATCCATTTTTTCGGGGGCCTTCTACGCCACCTCTTTGCATTTGCAGGAAGGTGTGGACGGCTGGTCTCGTTTGACGTGTTATGACTTGGTTCCCCTCAAGGAAGGTAGCAAGGAAGATTTGTACTTGGTGCATCGGGAGCACAAGAAGCGTACCCAGGCTAAGGCCGACTCTCCTTTCGCCTTGCTTTGCAACAATCCCATGACGTGGTACTGTCGTAAATTCCACGGTACCAATATTCCCACGTATGTTTATACTGGCATTGTAGCCGGTCTGTTGATCAACGGAGTAAACAAACTCTATCGCTAGTCGCCCCTCCTTAACCTGGTGTAATCAGAGCTCGTATTGTATGCAGTTGTGCTATCGCGATGATTTTTTTTTCGTTTAAGAAGAAGAGGTAGAGAAAATGGCTACTTTAACGGTATTTGTCCTATTTTCGGTGTTTCACCTGAAAGACCCAACGGTGTGAATTGTACGATTTGCTTTCGTATAACTGATTACTGATAAAGTTGGCCTTATTTTTATATATACACTTGTCAAGTTAGACACATATATCTATTAGTCCAATAGAGACGCTAGGATCCTTGTCACTATTAGTCTTACTAGAGAAGAAATTTTAGAACAACATCCCGAGGTTTGAAATCTGACGAATGATGTCCTGAAATTTGATAGAGCTTTAATTCCAGGGATATGACTTATTCTGATAAAACTGCTCTATCGTATGCTACAGAGTACTCAACAACCTATGAAAAGAGGCAGAATGGACATGCCATACAAAGCAACAACGAAATCACCCCTATCACTACCAATCCCAACAAATTTCCGTCATAGATACACCAGGGAAGGGGACTGGCTATATATTGCTTTACACGACAGCTCATTGATCTTTTTTATCCCGCTGGTGAACATCGCTCGGCTGCGAGGTCATTCGGGTTAGAATGATAAAGAATCCGGCCGGTAATCCTAGGAATGCCAACACCAGACCCCAAACGGGCATGGCCTTCAAATAAGTTATGACAAAATGACCCCCTCCTGCCACTTTGCCAATAAAGGTACCGAATAAAGAAAACGGAGAAACCAAGCCATCCCACACCGTGGATTCTTTCCATTCTTCCTGCACATAATGAAACAAGTGGTTGACTTCCAAAGGACCCTCGTAGAGACGTACCTGCCCCTCCCGAATATAAAACATACTGGGTAAATGGGTAATCATAAACCGAGCGGCCAGTTCCGGATTGGCGTCAATTTCCACCGTGCCTAGCCCCACATGGGCCATGTTTTCCGTAGTTAGTCGGTCCGCTAGTGCTTTGAACTTGGGAGCGAACCGCTGACAGGCCCCGCACCACTCTGCGTAAAATTCTACCAGCCATTCGTCACGGGTGGCTAACGCTTGGGCAAAGGTGGCATCGGTTAGGTTTACTACGGATACCGAGGTGGCTGCTCCTTGGGGGGTTGTCGCTAAATTGCGATTTACAGCGGTGTTGGCTACAACTCCGATTGAACTGGTGAACCCAAGGAGAAGAGTGGTGGTACAAAGACTAGCCACCAGGAGATAACGCTTGAGATGGTGCGGGGAAGGTAACCACATGATGGCAATAAAAAAAAAAAGGAACCAACCACCAGATGCAAAAATAAAACGAATAGACAATTGCAGCTCAGCTTATATGTGTTGGACAATAATGCTAATACACAAAACACAAAAGGAAAACAAATACCGTACAATAGGGGAATAGTAAAGGTCAAGGAGCGCCAAGCAGCTTAGGCTGGCTGCGTTTGTGAGGTCCAAGTCTGCCTATTCAAAGTAAATCCGTAAAGGAGCTGCTATTGATGAAAATGAAGGCAAAGATATGGTAGAGGACGAGTCAAGATACCTCAATAATGATGATACCCCTTGCCCTTTTCCCTCCTAATTTTTTTTTCCTTTTCACCACACATTTTCTTGGTGGGGTTCACTATCTAATTCACCGCATGCCCTTTTTTTGAAGGCTAACTGAATCTCGGTTATTATTCATTATTACCTTTGTACTGATTCAATAGTTAACGTCCTCTCGTCTATGGTTTCTAGTAGCACTTTGAGAGGCGTCACTACACAAAAGTTCCAATATGACCTCCTCATGCTTCCTTGCCCACGATAACGAGCGGGGCGAGACCCCAATTGTTGCCAACTCTCCTACCCTTCCCGTTTTGCCCAGTGATTTCCTACTCAAGGCATTGAATCTACCCACTGATCGCAAATTTCTACTCAAACTTGACGAAGAGCTGGCCCACTTTCTTGAAAAGTCTCCCGAAGATACACTGCGGTTTCCGGTCATGAACCGTTACCAACGTCGGTTGCTCCATCATGTGGCAGATTACTATGGTCTTTTACATACTACGGAGTTGGTATTACCGATGCCGACCAACGCTTTGTCGGGATTTAGTCAGGGGAATGCCAGCAACGGCATTAATAGCAACGCCAGTAATAACAACACGACTTGTATTGTGGTGACGAAAGCGGTATGCAGCCGTGTACCAGATCTTCGTCTGTGTGATTTTGTGGAAGAGGAAGTCCCAGCGAAACCGGTTTTCCGTATTATGAAACGGGAATCTAATTCTTCAAAGGCACCCGCTAGGCAACCCAAGCTCCACCAGCCTAAAGGTCAAGTCGACAGTGACCATGCCGCTGGGCCTTCCTCTTCGCCCGAGGATTCCTTGTTTGTGGAAGAGGCCGACGAGCGTAAGCCTCATGGAATTTTAAAGGAATCGCCTCACCCAGCTAAGGATCCCAGGTTTATGACCTTGGAGGAACGTGAGGCTGCCTACGAATTAGCACGAGCGAGGATCTTTGAGGAGGGCGATTCTACTTCTGCATCGGCCTCTGCTTCGTCGGGTACTACGAACAAGGATACTTCCGCTATAGTGTCTGAACCTCGTGCCCATCAGTCATCTTTGCACGAATCAACCCCAAATGAACCCACTGTATTGAGTTCAGGGGAGGATTCCACTCTGATCGCTGCGGAACACCCTTGCAATAATGCTGTAGCATCGCCAGGTCGGGGACGTCCTTTTCGCAATAATCGTAATAATCACATTGAGGACGCACACGAGTATGTTCGGTACCCTACTAATCTACAGACCCATTCCCTGGCCGCTGGCAATTACCGTTACCCACCGGGTTCACGTCCCCCGCAGTTTTACGCTCACCAGCACTTGCGTAGACCTGTAGGGTACGGCAACGAGTTTCCCGGTCCCTCCCAACCATTGACTGGCTACACACCTTATTATTCATCACTATCTTCACCACAACCGACGAATTCCTTTGATACCAACGATTTCCCTGCTTTGCCCACTAACAAGCCCCATCCTACTGGTCATTCTCACCCCAATCACTCTTCCGCCTGGAACTCTTCACCCCGCACTCCAGGGCATTACACTGGTCCTCACCATTCCACATCAAGACCAGAACCCATCAAAGGAACACTGGGAGCTTGGGCTCGTCCTCGACCCAATCCTACCTTTTCACACCCTTCGAACACTACTACCAAGGAAGTACATGCCCTGGGTAACCAGATGCAGCACAAACTTGAGCTAACCCGTAACGCAGCAGGTGTCAACCGTACCTCCGGCCCACCCCAGGTACAAAGTCCCTCTTCCATGACTCAGCCGGTCAGTAAATTACTTTTCAGCTACGAACCCACCCAACACGATGGAGTACAAGAAACGGATGCCCCTATGGCCATCCACCATATTTTACAACTGGTAGATTTCGACCCCAACGATGCTCTGGATGATGTACGGTTTACTCATGGTACGGTAAAGAAAATCCAACGTCCTTTGTTAACCGATTCGGAATCAGGTGATAACTTGTCCACGTCTACTTTGAACACGGGGTTCCTCGTTGTATTTAAAAATAGCGTCTACGCTGAACAGGCCCTGCGGGAACACGATACCAATACACGATTCAAACTTAAGCGCTACTCTTCCTAACCCCCCTTTGATGTTGATAGCCTATCGTCCTTGGTCTCACTGTGGACACATAGTTAGTGACTGTGTCTTGGAGAAGTTGATTTAAATTTGGTTGTTTGGCTTATTTTGACGATACGTCTGAAACATAGGAGGGGGACATATTGTTAGCGCTATTTTTAACCAAAATAAATAAATGGGTGACTCTAATAATTTTTTTTTTCCTTTACAACCTGTATGATTCTACTTTTGTGGGAGAGGCGGGGACTTAAATGCCATACTAGTTGAGTTGTTCTCATTGCTGCGAAGGAATAGTACAACAAGGAAGGCCTTCTAAATAAATTAGCATTATATTTTCTAAATGACAGCATAATGTAAAGGTGAATGCAAAGTGATATCAATCAGGTTTTATGTTTTTATAATCCCACTGGAGTCTATGTAGCAAGATGGTCGCATGCGGATGTTCGCCAGATATTGATCCACAACTATAGTACTTGATGATACCTTCACTTGGAATTGGTAATATAATTATTACGCTACTTACTGTTGTTGTTTGTCGTCGGCATTTGGTCGTTTTCATACCTATTATTTATCGAAAATGGAATAGGCGCTTTTATCATTAGGAATTCATCCATATTTCAATACCTACCTGCTGCATAATCTGTCTTTCGTATGTCTTTTAGCGTTAGAATTGTAGGGAATTAATGGAAAATGATGCCAATGTTTCGTGATTTTGAACGTTGTATTGTGGTTTCGCCTTTTGATGTAACAATAATGTAGCCGTTGGTTTTGTATTTAACTGTTGGTGTTGTAAACCAGGAGAATTGTTTGGTAATAGTTGATGCAAAGCCACGGAATAAATAGATTAGCGTGTCCAGATTGGCAAATATCACAAAGCAATTCAAACTAGAATTCCTGAGGAAAAGGGTAGCCATCACCACCATTTATGATTCGAAAACACCATCCATAAACACAGCCAGATAATAAAAAATAAATGTCGGATGACAAAAGAAACAAACACACAATAACGAGTGAAGAAACAGTCCCTCTCTTATCACCTTCCAACACTCTATTTGGTAGTGACAAGACCCTTGCCCTGGTAACCTTCGGAAGAGATACCGGTAATGGGGTTAAGATTATTCTGGCGGGCGTATTCATTAGAGGCTTCTTGCCATTCGGGCGTCATAGTATGCGGCGATTTCTGGGCAAACGAACGGATAAACGTAAAGGAGCCTACCGATACTGCCAGGGCAGCCCCCACTCCTAACAGCGTACGCCAACCATCCCCAGGCTGGGAACGGGGAGTGCGGGCAGTGTGGGGTCCAAAAGCCACAAAGAAAACAGCGCGCTTTTCATCTAACGACAGATTTTTCCAGTCTTGCTTTTGTAGTTCGGCCAAACGGTCCGACATGGCCGCCTTTTGGTTATCGGTCCAGTTGTTATACGCTACCTCCACACTGGCCAGGGGAACCTTGGCGATATCCAAGTAGGATTCCGAATTTTCCATAGATGTGCTCGACGGGGCAGCCGGGGGGGCGGCAGTCGCCGTCGCGTAATTGCGGGTCACCAACGCACGGCTAGCGTTGTTCAAAGGTTGACGCAGGGCAACACAAGTACGGTACATCATGATGGCAGTTCTATATCGTGGTAACGAATACAAGTGGAACAAAATAAGACAGGCAGGTACTGGGTTTGGGGGTGAGTTTGGAGTAAAATATTTAGAAAAGTTAAGGGTAAAAGGATCGGTTTATCCAATTAAATTTTCACTCTTTGTAACTGGTCTAATCTCATAAATACTATCACTGAGAAGAACCCACTCGTTTAGCGTTGTCGTTTGCCAACACTTTATAGCCATGTTGAAAAAAACGGGCAAAGTGGCGGAAAAGGGCGCCCCACGTTTTGTAAAGCTATAAAGGTACGAAATCGAGGTAGGTCAGCCTGCCGTTATGCTCTCCGGTACCCTGAATCTGATCACAAAGGGCTCGTTCTATGTAACGCATGCGGCGTAATACTACAGGTGACATCAAAGGAAATCGGATGAAAGAGCTCGGCAGTGGTTATAAGTTGATCAAGCCTTCCTTCTTTTAGATGTAAACAAAGAGACTTACTTACCTCTAAAGTAAGGGGTGAGGAAGAGTCGAAAAACGAAGGCGCACGACGCAGATCAAACCAACGAGTGGTGAATTTGGATAGATCAATAAAAGAGCAAAAGACAATAAAAAAAAAGGTAGCTCGGTCCAACAACCAAAACTATACAAAAAATTACGCTGTCTATCTGTTTACCTTGTTCCCCCCCAAAGAAGTATAACGTGAAACACCCCCCTATTAATCTGGGCCCCGTGCAATAGGCTGTGTAATAAAATGAGTGGGAGGGAATTTCTCCTCCAGCAGAATGAGGGATACACATTTTTTTTAGCTCTGACGGGGAAAACCGCAGGACCCAACACAATTAAGGTGGACTGGCCAAAGCAATCAAATTCGAATTTTTTAGGGTATTGGTGGGGGGAACAGCGGCGACAAATGAAACCTTGGGTCAGGGGGTGGGAAATTTTTTCCGATTAAGATATCCCACGCCAGTAACATAGTTATTGTGAATCATTGTCAAGCAAATTCCTCTTCGATAATAAATAATTATCACGTGACTGTTACAGATGAAATGGATAGTTTTTTTTTTTTCGACTACATAGCGAAATATCCACCAAAGTTGAATGGGTCTCTCTCAAAATCCTATTGGTTATATTTTAGTTGGTACACTTTCTTCTCCGAATCTCTATATAGTAGAGAAAAAATCACCCATATGAAAGTTGGGATGTTGTAGTTCATTTTGTTAATGGTCACCATAAACGAACAAGCCAGGGGCAAAGCCAAGGATAGAAACCAGAAGAAGATTTTTCAATAGATCTGTACGAATAGATACTACTTCGGCAAGGTAGGTTAATAATATAGAAGAGAAAGTTCATAGCCTTGTCACATAGCAGAAAAAGTTATTGAGACAAAGCAGACAAAGGGAACATCCTAGGATGTACTTTCCAATGTTTATATCAGTGTCATTGAAGGGCAGTCAATGCTATGGATTTTATAATACCTTGCATTGGAACAGGGTAGTTGGGGAAGAGTCCATCCCCTTTCTTCACCTTGCTTGACTAGGCTACATCCGACCAGGAAGAGCAAGGGGTGGAAATAGTGTAACCAACATCAAGTGTAGATGGGTCATACAGACCTTCCCGTGATATCCTATGTCCAAGGAAGAGTGGAAGTGTACATTGAAAGCACATATCCTCTGTAGTGAGCAGGTGGCCAGTGTAATCGGAGAGTGATGTCATTTTCTCAGACACACAAGGATTAGATATTTTTACAACAGCATATTAACTTTGACTGCTGTGACTCCAGCTGGGGAAGGGCATGATTAGTGAGATATAATATTGTAATAGGATTCAAGTCACTAGTGTGAGGAGGCACTCTAACAAAAACAATGGTGACCTAAGAGTAGGTAGATAAATCTTAAAAGTAAACAAGCATGTTTTTTATTCATGAAGGATTCAAGTTTCCCTGACCCAGTCTCCTTGTATAACACATGAACAATAACAAAATCATAACAAAAATCATAGTGCATTTCAACATCAAAATGAGAACAATTTTCATGGAGATAAATGGTCGTCCATTGGCTCCATGTTGGGAGCACAAGACAAGGGGGGGCCTTGTAGGGTGGTTACACCATCATCTGGGATGCCGTGACTTGTGGCCATCAAATCAGCTTCATCTTGAGGGAGCTGTTTGTCCTCATTGGAAGATGTAATATCCAGCTCCTGTTCTAGTTTCTGGAACTGAGATGTTGCTGCTGTTCTTAATTCCTGACACATTCTCTTTGGCCTCCGTAATAACAACGAGATTCCTGAGAGATTCTGTTGGGGAATAACCAGGACGACTGATAAACAGCAGCCCCCTACCAAGTGTTGGTGTGAGTATCAAGTGCCCATGGCCTCATGAAATTTCCGCAGTGGTTTTCACCACTTTCCACAAATGGTTGTTTGGATGTTATATCACAAACTACTAATACGTATCATTCGATACTTCTGCTGATTTATTCCTTGCTGTGTGTGTCCTCCACTCACTGACACCAACCACTTGTGTGTGGTACCATAAACCCTGTTTTCATCACAATGCAAATATGTCGGCTACTCACTGCAAACTTAATATCCTTGACTAGGTAAAATTATTTTGCATTGCAACTAGTAAACTAAAACTGTGCCATGCAGTCATTGTTGATAGTTAAAAAAAAGTGTCGGAAGAAAAGATGCTGAAATTCAAAAGAGTCGTGGAAAATACAATGAACCACCAGACACACCACTCAACCTCTTTCCAAAATTACCATCACTATCATGCATTAAAGTAGGAGACGTGCACACAATAACTATAAACTAGTCTAGATACGACCTGCGGAGAGATAAGCCACAAAGGAAAAGTTCATCATCACTACTCTTTACGCGTTCCATTCCCCGAGATTACTATCCGAGGCATGAAAAATTTAAGCATTGGTGGAGCTAGGACAGTCACGGCTAATGTGGCCCTGTTCTTTACAGTTGTAGCACACGCGCTCCGAGGTAGGACACTGACCGGCCTTGTGGTCATACGATCCACAGTTATAGCATTGCATAGGCTTCGCGGCCATGGAGCACTCGGCGGCCCGATGTCCAAAGTTACCGCACCGATGGCAACGCATTCCCCCGTTGCCACCACCGAAACGCTGATTGCCGCGCGACTGGCCGCCAGTGGGGCAATCCCGCGAGATATGACCCTGTTGGTTGCACGAATAACAAGTGGGAGTATCGCGCGTGGGGCAGTTGGCCGCGGTATGACCACTACCTCTGCAGTTGTAGCACGTCAAGTTGACGGGGTTGGGGCACTCGCGCGAACGGTGACCCTTGGCGTTACACGAATGGCAGTATTCCACACGTTCTCCAGTACACTCGTTAGAACGATGGCCGAATTCCTGGCAGTTGAAGCAACGAGGCTCGGCGGCTGAGCATTGGGCACTACGGTGACCAGCTGTCAAATATAGACAATAGTTATGTCAAAAACCGTACAATATATATATATATATACATTTGGTTAGTCACCATGTTCATCAGTTTTAATGCAGCGATAGCATAGCGCTTCTGACCACCGTATCCTACTAGTGGATCGAGGTCGGATCCTGCACAGGGAACCAGGACAACGCAGAGCCATATACTCTACTCTATCCTCCATTTACTATTGACTTGAGAAACAAAGTCCAAAGACAGACCAAAGGACGCAGTGTCACACGTAATAAATATAAAATACCGATCTGTACGAAAGGATAGGCGTCAAACTTACATTCACCACAGCGATAACAGACGTTGGAACCAGAGTAACCCATCGTAATAAGATGTAGCTATTAATAAAAAAGAAGTCAGAAAAAACGAGAGCAAAAAGAGTTTATAAAAAAGAATAAAGTGTTTAAGATCCAAAAGGACTCGCGTCGTAAGCCGTGTATAAAAATACTTTTACTTTCTTCAAAAAGCAATGAAAAAAAAAGTGTGAGAAAACTAGTGAAAAAATTATAAGAAAAACATCATCCTTTTTTTCAATCTGGATTTTTTTTTCACTCTGTAAATTCTATGCGTAACTTTTCTACGCATTGTTCGAATGTAAGAAAAAAGAAATTGACACTGACTAACACATCGGTGATATGGATAATTCACTTTTTTTTTACCACGCACTGGACAGAAATAAGGCTGGGATATTTATGTTCTCCTTATTTCCAAAAAAAAATCCCATTCATCAGCTGAGGAAAGCACCACCTGATAAATCACCAATTGGACAAGAAGTCTTCTGCAAATGCAATTCGACTGTTAGTCTGCGTAAACCAACATTTGAAATATTTGCCTGATAGTAATATATAAACCCCCCCTCCAGATTCCATAGGGCACTTTTATACTCGGGTACATTCACAACCAGTGCCATAGTTTGAGAAACACTAACATCAATAAAATGTCATAAATTCGGGGAAAGTAGTGATCATCAATAATGCTTAATAGGTGAACAACCCGTCTTTTTCCTACGTTTTCTGTATTCCTCAAATGGCCAAATTGGTAATAACAAATTCAATATGTAGCTCAATATCATAACAGTGAACTTAAAAAATGAAGAAATTAAAAAAAAATCATGTAACTTTCCCCACAGGTAAATTCAGTTACTACCAAGTCGTGTACTATCCCTTGCTTGGCATTTCTATACACCAATTTACCTAGGTCTTGACGGTACTAATCAACTGTTGAATAACAAGTCGCACCGGTTCACCCAATTCTTCGTTGGTAGTCCGCACTGTTAACCGGTACATATGGTGCTCTACACTCGGTTCGAGTCGGACAAGACATCCCACTTTTTCGGTACTGGTAACAAAAATACCCACTCCAACTAAATTGTTTTCGTTGGGATCTACTTTAGGCAACAACGCTAAGCCCAACCCTTGCAACACTCGCTTCACAACATCCGCTTGATAAGGTTCTTCGGATTTGAATATACCCTGGGATTCCCGTTTACTACCTTGTACCTGACGCCAACGGGCAAAGAAATCAGGCGCGTTCATCATAAACGGTTCTATAAATTTGGTGGGACCCACTGGAAGACGAACGTATAGTGACACTGATTTCTTCAGGGGAACCCCTTGCCAGTTGCCACTGTGTGAAGTGTTGCCCTTGGCGTAGGTGATGTGTATTATAGGTGGATCTGTAAACAATTCGTGGCATTCCAAATTCAAAAGATGCGGAGCTTGGGCAAAGGGCTGGATAATATTAGGCGCAGCTTGCACCGACGTGGCCTTGAGTTGGCATACACTATGCACCGTAAGGGCGAAAGAACCCAGCACTTCGCCGGTTTGGTTACCTGTATAAATGACCACCCGTCCTTGGTAACCGTGGTATTCCGACTTGATGCCTAGTTGGATGTCTTTGTCTTCGTACAATACCCCCTGAGTGGCATACAGAAGACGCTGGTGTCCTTTGCCAGTGTGGGCTAGTTGGGCCAGAGCTTGATACTCGGCGATGTGAGGATCCGTTGAAATGGGAGTGGTCAGTTGTCCAGTTGATTGAAAGGTAGTGTCCTTAGTTTCCCCGCTGGTAGAGGTAGGGGTATTCACTTCTTCGTCCAAGTTGAGCAAATCTACCTCGTTACCGGTTACCACCCTAGGCAGTTGATGATGGCGGGTTTGACTATGATTCTCCGCCGCCGCCGCCTGGGCCGCTGCAGCGGTAGCATTCTGAATAATGGTACCGGCAGCCAAAGCATGGGCCTGGATCGCCCGGACATCCTGGGTGCGTAGTTCCAAATTGGCTTCTTTCCCTCCTACCACCCACGTTCGTTTGTCTTCGGTGTCAAATTGACGTTTCTGGAGACGAGAAATTAACGTAGATTCACGCTCTGGGTAGGGTGGGATTTCCTCACATACGGTTTGCAACAAGTCGTCCGGTTCGCGAGTGGCCAAGTTATAATATTCGCAGGCCCGTTGTTGCATTTCCACATCTATTGTATACCGATATCTATCCAACACCTTGACGCACGAATCCTTGAGCTCGGGAAAAATGTTGACAAATTTAAGGTAAGTGGTCAATAGCATGACCTTGGTGGGTTGCGAAACGGCCGAAAAACGAGCATGTAAGGCTTTGAATTGGTCCATAGGATTACATCCGGCTTCCTCGGCGATCAAATGGCCAAACTCGCCCAGCACGTAGGCGCCCACCTTGAGGGCATTCTCGGGACACCCCGGGGAACGTATCGAGCTCAGGGCGATATGGGCAGCGTACTCTTGCAATGCCTCGTTACTCAGAATAATCTGCACCAAACGGTACCATATCTCTTCCCCGACTTGGTCTCCGGCCGTACTCAGTAGTTTCATGGTGGTGTCAATGTACCATTGGTATTCGGTGGCGAATTTCTCGGTGAGGATAGCAATCTTGAGTACCATTTCTTCCCGTAGAGAAAAATCCGCCATGGGAAGGTACCTTAAAAGTTCCCGGACGATCACCTTTGAATTGATGGTGTCACACATGCTATACAACAAATCTAGGCCCCGACGGCGTACACTGACGTCACGATCTCGTAGGGACACGAGGATAATGTCTTGATGGCGTTTAATGGGCTCGAGGTTGTCCAATGTTCCGGCCAAGTGTGCCATGGTTTCCAAGCCCAAGTAGCGCACATTGGTCTCTCGCGAGGTCAAAAACCTACCCAGTAAAAACGCTGACTGGGATAGTAACTCGGGTTCACAACCAATATGAATGATAAGGTTGATGGCTTCGAATGAAATGGCGTGTATCGCGTTGGCATGCTGTACGTTACGGGGCATATCCCGGACGTTGTTCACAATACTGTGTAACACGGTGAGAATGCGGGACCGCATGGTTTCCTCGTCGGGGATAGGGTAGTACTGAAGCAGACGCAGTAATTTAATTTGGAGCCAGGGCGCCGGTACTTTATAGTACAAGTAGTCTACCGGGTATTCCTTGTCAATGATGATGCGGTACAACCGTCGGATGGCTTTAGGAATACACATGGCGTACTGTCGCGGGTATTGCTGAGCCAAGGCCGTAACCAACGAGACCACTGACGTCACTACACCAATGTCGGGGTCATCCATCAGGGGCAACAAACGATCAGCCCATTCTACAGCGGGTAATACGTCAGAATGTTTACGAAACAGACGGAGTAAACACAAGGCGGCTTTCTTTTTGACAAAACTGTTGGACAAAGGGGAAATCAATAACCGCTGTACATCACCTGAAAGCGTTTCCGCCATTTCCCGACCACCGATATTAGCAATGGCATGTAAGGCCAAAGAGTTAAACAGTTCGTTGGAAGAATCTAAGTCCTTTCGCAATGAATTCACCACCAACCGAAGTAGATCATTATTTTCGGTTAATAATAACGTTACAGCTAGATAGCCCATTTGTTTCTCGCTAAACTTATTGCTGGAAATCAAATTGACCGCTTCCGCGTGGCCAAAGTCGATATCCCACCCCGAAATATACATGTATAACAGCTTACACACATATTTTTTCTTTTGGTATCCTTTTAGGCTGGATTCTTTGAATTTGGCGCGGATATTGGCCATTTCTTTGTTAATGCGTTTTTCTTCCAGTTCGCGGACCCGACCTAGTAATGGTATCCGAGTGGCATGAATAAATGACGTTCAATTAAGAATGGAAAGAAATAGTACATAGATACACATCAACAGAGCAGACACAGCGATAGAAATAAAAGGTTTATGTTACACGTCATATTAGTACCGACACAAGCTGTCTTTTTTCCTTCCACAAAGAGAAAACCCTATATAAGCAATGTGTGAAAGGCGTGAAGGTTCCTCCGAGATGGTTTGTTGAATCCAATTAACGCCCACAGCCGCATCTTGTCCAAAAAGGCACCAGTTTTCTTTGTACCATTGTTGGTAATAGGATGCCTCCGTCCGGGCTATTGTATAATGAAGGTAGTAATACTCCAGGGTCTAGTTGACCCTCGCACCTCCGCATTCCGGAAGGATGGGAAACTTACATTTACGCAGGTCGGCGATAAATACGGTAAGACCGCGCATGGACATGGTAACTAGAACTTAGACCGAAGAAACCTTTGAAGCGATAAAAATAAAGGGTATGTTCACCTTTCCCCTCAACCACAGTGAATGCAGCTAACAAACAACGCCACCTTGATAGTATCAAACTAAACGACGAAGCATAGTGATTGCAATTTCTTAGAGCACCTTTGGAAGTGGTGTGTGTATATGGGTAATATTTTTTTTGACTATATAGAGATTTTGTGCGAAAAATGTACCAACAAAAATATTACCAATAGAATTTCGTGAGACCCATTCAATTTCGGCGGATTTATCCCTATATAGTTGAAAAAAAACTACCCATATGTGGAGTGACAGTGGAGTTAAGAGATCTAAAGATCTTCATTTCTGTTGGTCCACCAGCTCAGTCGGTCCCGTGACATTATGGTCTGGGTGATGGTATGGGAGGTATCCGTTGGTTAGTGATGTAACTGTGTCCCATGTGGCCCCTGGGAGTAGTATACGTCCTTTTCCCCCAACCACCAGCTTAGAAAGTAGCCCAAGGACAGTGATTGGCCCGCTGAGCCGGTGGGAAGATTAATCACAAGTTTAACCCATGGTAAAAATTTTTTAGATGAAATAGGATTTTTCCGACAATGAGAGATTAGCTTTGGAACTCATAGAAATAATCCGAGAAAAAAAAAGTGGGGAATCTACCACAATGGTGAAAAAAAAACAGCGGCTAAGCCAGAATTTTTGGAAAATGTAACAAGGAACCAATCTGACCGAAAAAAAAGAGGACAGTGACCCTTCCCACTCCTGCTAAAAGTAAGACGTGACCCACCTTCACACTGGTTTCCTTCTCTTCTCCATCAATTCCAATTGGATTGCATATTTCTGCCTCGTCTTTTTTAACAACCCTTACTTTTGAAAGCTGTGCCCAGTTTGCACCCAAAACTACGCTTCTTCAAATCTCCACAGTTTGTGATCTACACATACTCCCCAATTTTATAATATGGCTGACCCTAGGTAAGTTGTCGATTCTCTTGTTTTGATTGTGTACTTTTCGTAATCCTTGGATGACCGATGCTAATAACAAGTTTATAGCAAAAATAAAGTATTCGTAATTACAAAGCTAGCCTTGTTTTTATGCTAGGTCAAAATAAGCTTCTACCAGTTTATTCGCGACAGCCATGCCCTTACACTATACCAAGAGCTATGGGAGTGAGCCGTCTAGAGGGGCTGTTTGTTACGGAACCCTTGAGCCTATATATATACATAACTTTCACCGAACCTTAAATTAACCTCGTATTCTATATTTCCTTTTGATATGCTTCACGTAGTGCTCCCAAAGTCGAAGGACTCCTGCCCGAAGAAGGCACCGAAATTGAATCCAACTGGGAAGAGGTGGTCGACAACTTTGACGCCATGGGTCTGCGTGACGACTTGTTGCGCGGTATCTACGCCTATGGTTTCGAACGTCCCTCAGCCATTCAACAACGGGCCATCATGCCCGTGCTCAAGGAACACGACGTCATTGCTCAGGCCCAATCCGGTACCGGTAAGACTGCCACGTTCTCCATCTCTATCCTGCAAAAGTTGGACATGTCCGTCAACCAGTGCCAGGCCCTCGTTTTGGCCCCTACCCGTGAATTGGCTCAACAGATCCAGTCCGTCGTCAGTGCCCTGGGTGACTTTATGAACGTCGAATGCCATTTGTGCATCGGCGGTACCAGTGTGCGCGAGGAGATGCAGAAGCTCCAGACCACTGGTGCCCACGTCATTGTGGGTACCCCCGGCCGTGTGTTTGACATGATCAACCGTCGTGCCTTCAAGACCGACAAGATCAAGATGTTCGTGTTGGACGAAGCCGATGAAATGTTGTCCCGTGGGTTCAAGGACCAGATTTACAACGTCTTCCAAATGCTTCCCCCCAGCATCCAGGTGGTGTTGCTCTCTGCCACCATGCCCGCCGAAGTTCTGGAAGTCACTGGCAAATTCATGCGTGACCCCGTTCGTATTTTGGTCAAGCGTGATGAACTGACCCTGGAAGGTATTCGTCAATTCTACGTGGCTGTCGAAAAGGAAGAATGGAAGCTGGAAACTCTGTGCGATCTGTACGAAACCGTGGCTGTGACCCAGGCTGTCATCTTCTGCAACACTCGTAGAAAGGTCAACTGGGTGACTGAGCAACTCACCGCTCGTGACTTTACCGTGTCGGCCATGCACAGCGAAATGGAACAGGCTCAGCGTGAAGTCATCATGAAGGAATTCCGTTCCGGTTCTTCGCGTATTCTGATCACCACTGACCTGTTGGCTCGTGGTATCGACGTCCAACAAGTGTCGTTGGTCATCAACTACGACTTGCCTTCCAACAAGGAGAACTACCTCCATCGTATTGGTCGTGGTGGTCGTTTCGGTCGTAAGGGTGTGGCTATTAACTTTGTCACCGCCGAAGACACCCGCGCTCTGCGGGAAATTGAACAATTCTACAATACCCAAATCGACGAAATGCCCATGAACGTGGCTGACCTCATCTAAATTGACGAATGATCTCCCCCGCTTTTGTGCTTCCTCGGCTTCTCTTCTCTATTACGAGTTGGATGCCGTGTTAAAAAAGAGACCTCTTATTTTTCTTGACTATTAGTTGTTTATCCACCAACTCTCCGGCATCTCCACTAGACACAACATGGACATGCTCCAGGGTTGTCTGATGTGCGTTGTGGGTGTGTGTTTAATCTTTTCATTTTCACTGCGATGTAATAAACCCATCCTAGGAAAACTATCTTTGATATTGGATTCCGAGGTTTATAATTATATTTTTTTGAAATTTCAACGACAACTTTGGTAATAGGAGGTGCAATCCCTCATCCCACTGTATTTTCCCCTTTTGGAGGGTATTTCACGTGGTGAGTCTGTAAGCCAGTCATACCACCAGTGGCATAATGTAGACTAATATAACCTGGAGAACCCGCTGATAAATGAACAGTCAATTGGGGCTGGGTTCTGGAACGGGGGGATCTACTTCTCTCTTTGTTAATTAGTCCTTATTTACAATAGAATTGGTTTATTTTATTGTTGTTTTCATGATAGTTGCATTACACGAGTCAAAAGAAATACGTATTTGATGACGTTATCCGTAATTCTAGTCTTAACATTTTCTGATCCCATGCGAATTCAAAATGGAACCACTTAACCCAATGTCTTCACAATCCGCCTCATCAACAACCAGTTCGTCCCGCAGTCGACTTATTCGGATACTCGGTATACTTCCGGTGTTGTTCGGTTTCGTCATTTTATTTTGGTCCTATTACACTTATGTTGGAAAAGTATGTCGCACGGTGTGGTCCCAACGGGTGGGCCAAGCCTTGGTGTATCTCGTAATGTACCATGTCTTGTTTGGCATGTTTGTGTGGAGCTACCTGCAATGTGTTCTAACGAGTCCTGGTACATCTCCACGGAATACTTGGCAAAGTGACGAAGACGCAGCGGTAGCAGAAGAGAATCGTAACGAGTTGTCGGACGAGCCTGGAGAAAACCCGGTCCAGTACAATGGTGTCGGTACTGGTCTTCCGTTGGCTACGGTTTTGCCACAACCGATTGCCAATTTAATTAGTCACGGCGAGTTTGGCGTGGATGGTAATGCTTATCTGGAGGAAGCGGTTCGTGTGACCTTGTCGGAGGATACATCGCAAGAACTAGTGGTTGATGAGGAAGGGGCTTATCCAGCACGGAGTGAAACTAGTCCTAACTTGGCCCACACAATACCGCTAACAGCGAGCCAACTTGTTAACACTACGGGGGAGTTAAGTAGACCTTCTATCCATGCCTCGCGTTCACCACTTTTACCGCCGGTAGTGGGATCATTGGAGCGTTCTACCGGCGGTCGACGTTCCTACTCGAACCAGTCGACCCTCAATCAAGAAGTTGGCCATCATTTAAACGCACCTTTTCAACAAGTTACGTTCAAATTTAATGGTAAAATCCGGTTCTGTCGTAAATGTCAGGCATACAAGCCTGACCGGGCCCACCATTGCAGTGCCTGTCAGGTGTGCGTGCTGAAAATGGACCACCATTGTCCCTGGGTTAACAATTGCGTAGGTTGGGGAAACCAAAAGGCCTTTCTCTTATTTTTATTCTGGGGATCACTATATTGTGGCTATTGTTTGGCCACGACGTTGCCCGTGTTTATCGAGCGGCTACTGGACGGTGAATTGGAAACGACCTCTGGGTTACACTTGTTGTTTTTAGTGCTGGTATCGGGGTTATTTACCATTTCCCTTACGATATTTATAGGGTTTCATCTGTATTTACTGTTCCGTAATGTCACCACCATTGAAACGTACGAGAAACATCAGTATAGCTACCATGATACGCAGTCCACACATAGACACCATCAAAACATATTTGATTTGGGGTGGAGTCGAAATTTTACCGAAGTGATGGGACCCTGGTGGTACCTGTGGTTGGTACCTGTAAGTAATTCTAAAGGGGACGGTATGTCGTTTCCTACCAACACCTATTCGTATAACTCTTTCCCAATGGAAGACCCTGGTGAACCATAACGTCCTTGGTATGCTTTAGGATGACCTGATCCTTAATTTATGCTTTGTTTAATATTTCCCTGGCTATTACTATGCATAGCCTATGTTTATACCTTTTTTCATACTCTACAGGGCTACTGGAGTGTGGTGGGTTTGCTTAGCATTGTACAGTATACCCTAACCCGTCAGAGATTCCACCACACTCCTGCAATGTGTTTCTAGTGCACTATGAGATAATGCGTACTGCTTGTTTTTTTTGTGTAGTGATTAAACACGTTGATGACTTTAGGTTCAACAGGTACATCCTAATACATTGTCGAGCAGAGGCTTGAGTGAGTCTGCAAGTTTTGTTTATCGTCCGCTGTCAACCAACAATAGCTTTCGTTTGGGTTTACTCGAAAGAAAGATTAACACCACCATAAAGGTACACACTCGGATGGATGATTCCCCATTTGACAAGTGTGTGATTATTTTCGACTATATAACGAAATATCCACCAGAGTTCAGTGGATGTCTCACAAAATCCTATTGGTTATATCGTGGCATAACTCTGCTTGAAATCGCTATATAGGCGGAAAAATATCACCCATATGAGTAGGAATAATTATCAAGATGAAGGGTAAAAATATAAAAATTGATTTTATTTCACCCACATACAAACACAACGCTTTTTCTATAGTGGAACAGGAGCTGGAGGATACATCTTTCAACGAGGACGACCAGCTCCCTCAAGATGAAGCTGATTTGATGGCCACAAGTCAGGACATCCCGGGTGATGGTGTAACCTCTTCACAAGGTCCCCCTTTGTCTTGTGCTCCCAACATGGAGCCAATGGATGAACATTTCTCTCCATGAAAATTGTTTACATTATGATGTCAAGGTGCATTATAATTTTAGTTATGATTTTATTGTCATTCCTGTATTATATAAGGAGACTGGGCCAGGGAAACTCGAATCCCTCATGAATAAAAAAACATTCTTGTTTAATTAAAAAGGTTTGTCTACCCACTCGTAGGTCTATTATTTTATTCAAGTGCCTCCTCGCACCAGTGACCAGAATCCTATTACAGCAGCAAGAGAAGAGACCTATAGTTAAATGTCATGGACTTCTTAGGTGTGAAAAGTGAAAATGTTTGAAGTATATGGCAAATTACAAGGAAGCTTCTCGTCACTGACTGTGGAATCAGGACCTTGCTGCTGTCCTCAATTTCAGACATAACCCCTTTGGTCTCTGGGAGAATGGTGAGATTCCAGAACTTTTTCGGCGTACATAACCAACCAAAGGATGACACTAACAATCCATATTACCTGCAAAGTCCAAGGCCACCACTACAAAGTGCCAGCGCAAAGATCATTCTCAGTCACAGCCTCAACGGTGATTTTCTGACTCTGTTATCGCAAAGTTAATATGCTTATAGCAATTAGATGAGGAACAAAGCAAGTTATCAAAAAATATTTTATTTCATAGCGAAACAAACTTATGGGTAATTTTATTTTGACTATACAAGGAATAATCCATCAGCGTTGAATAGATTAACAAAAATCCTATTGGTTATATAATAATTGTCATCCTTTTGCTCCAAATCGCTATATTCACGAAAAAAAAGTCACCAAGTGTGTAAATAATTGGGTATCAGCTGCAGTAACTCCCTCTCCCCAGTAAAACATAGTAACATAGTCCTACCCACCAAAGTGTGTCAAATAGTGATTTGTTGTAGTGATATGAGCAATTGATTGACTCCTCGATTGGCAATTCATCATCCTTGGAAAAGTGAACCATTGTCATACCTGCATCAATGCCAGTACTAATAGTGGGTAGGAAATCGCGTGGAAGTAACTTATGAGGGACATGGTGTGTCTCCCCCTATCCCTTTCCCTTCTTCCAGGGATGCTGCCCACGTCAGCGGAGTGGAATAACAGCTACCCCTGGTTTTCACATAGTTTGTGGTAGTAGTATTAGCAAATGGTATAAATAATAAAATGTTTCAGTGCCCTTGAATTAAACCTTTATTCTCCTTTCCTTATTCTGCTGTTTAGCAACTCCACCTTATCAATAGTGGACTCTATAGCCCGTATCCATAGATACGCAGACATCTGAGACAGTAAAAACAATTAAAGTGAAACATGAACACAGTCTTCCCCTTCCCCTTCTGATGTCCAAGTTGCTCCATCAGCAAAATGAGTAGGCGGAGTTTAAAACCCTCCACTGAAAGGAATAACCTCGTCAAGTGTGCGTGTGTATGACTAGAAATAGGTGCCAGTCTGGTATCTTTTACATTCGGTCACTTTTAACTATATTTTATTATTTTAAGTTGTGGAGTACCTCTTGAGCTTCACGAGTTGTTGTTTTTTTGGTTAATCTCCTGGAGGGGTTTAGGAAAAGTCGAACCTTGTTATAATTTTACTGGTTATTTTTTAAGCGACACAATTACTAAATCAACTATTCCCCGAGACATTGTATTACTCGACCTTTGCTCATGGACAATCGGCTTATTTTGATAATCCAGAAGAAAAAATAACGACGGCCACCCTTTATAACAAAGAGACTTGGTCCCACCCGTTTTTTTCGACTCGGTTTGTTTACTTATTCCCAAAGAGGGAAACCATAGGGTTACACCAAAACTACGCGTCGTGTTTTCGGAGGTCCATTTTATTGGAAGCGTCGTTTGTTAGTTGGTTGGGACAGTACGACTGTTGCACATTAGCTCTATTCTTGATAAGGATCGTCTCTACCCCCAGTTTATCAAACTTATACGTTTTGTTATTTTTTTTTGCTTGAGCAATTCGCCACCTCACTACACACCGATACCATTGATACTCACTAGGCACAGTGCTTTTTTCACCCTAGCACAAGGTTGCATTCCACTCGGCTAAGAACTAAACGAAACAGCCCATCCGGCCGCTCTGTTGGAAAAGGTAATCCCCGGTAAACTTACAAACGTGGACTCACCCATTTCACCCACATCCCTTACTTTCACTCTCGCTGACCTCGATACAACCGAGCACAAAGCTCTAATTCCTTGTTTTGATTGTAGGAATTCCTTCCACTTTATCGTCCGCTCTCCGTTAATACAATCACCCAGCGTCTACTTCTCTGATACAAGACCCAGGGGCAGTGTTAAAATGGCAGCAGTGGAAAATATACTTCCGGCAGAGCAACGACGTTCAGCATCCCCCACTTCGTTTCACAACGACTCCGCCATCCAGTACATTGCCAAGGCAGTGTACTCTTTTCAAGGCGAAAATACGGATGACTTGCGGTTTTCTCGGGGTGATTTGATAGCCGTACGGGATTGTCGTGACCCTAATTGGTGGACAGGTTCCCTTATTAATACCAATCGGATAGGTAGGTTTCCCGCTTGTTTGGTACGGGTTGCCGGTCAGTATGACGCACCGGGAGAGGTTGGTACGTTGGGAGCTGGTAAAACCATGGTGGAAGAGTTGAACGACGGTGGGGATTCTATATCGCGGGAATCTACCGCCCAACCTTCTATGATGTCTAATCCGTCGGGGGATTCTGGCAACAATTCGATGGTGCGTAATCCTTCATTATCCGAGCTCAATCTGGAGGAAATTTTGCTTAATTTGGCCCATGTGGAAGTGGAAGTGGAAGAGTATAACCGCAACCAACGCGAACGTACCCACTCACGGATGGGTACTAATATTCCAACCCCTCCGTCCATTCGACCTGATTCGGTGAACGGGACTGTCCCTGTTCAGGGTTTGAATATCCAGGATTCAGGTCTGTCGCGCCAATTGCCCGTTCAAAATGGGTTTGATCTCAACGTTTCCGGTAGCACTCAGTATAGTGAGGATCAGTCTACTTTACGGAATCCAATGGCCGAAACTACAGGGAAACGGACTAGTAGATCGGACTCCACACCACCACGTGTCCCTACGCCGTCCATGCCACGTCCCTTGACCTCTATTCCCAATCGATTTACAGCTGTTCGTACTCCCACACCGGTGCCGGCGTTTCTAGACAAGTCCCGTTCACCTCTTCATTTGCGTCATCAAAGCCCTCTAGGCCCCAGCCGTTTAGCGGCGGGTGGAAGTAATCGGCATTCATTGCCTAGGACTTCCATTGTGGATGGAAATACTCCCCAGAGCCGTCGGTTTTCGTCCGACGATGTCCAGCGTCCCAATGGCGATATTCAAGATTCCAATCCTAGTCCTACAAGTAGAATCTCGGTCGGTTCTTCCTATGCACCTCGCAACGGTAGTTCTCCATTGACGGTTAGGAATAACGTTACACCACCCTCTACAACCTCACAATCGCAACCCTCTGAAGAATCGACTATCGGTCACCTGGATGCACCTTCACTAGTCGTACCGGAGAGCGACTCGCTCTGCAGTCCAGCTCGTAATGTTATTACACCAAGGCAAGCCCCAGTAGGCCCATCGTCACTCAAACAGTCGACTACCAGCAACACCAATGGTTCCACTTCGCCTACACTTCCGAAATCCCAGCCTAGTTCAGAACTGTCACCGTCATTCTCGGTAGATAACTCAGAAGAATTCGATCCGTCCATGTTTTCCCAAGAATTTTATCCCAACTCTTCGTTACATCGGGGTTTTATGTCACCTTCACCCATTCCTGTGAACCAAGAAATGGACGTCATGTCGGTATTTAGTCAAAATTTGGACTATCGGCCCACCGTGTTGGGTGGTACTTTTTACCGATCATCCACCCGAGCGGACAATAAACCAGGGAACAGTGGCTCAGGGGCCGAGTTCCGTTATACGAGTAGCACTCCATTGCCTGGGGAAGCTATGGCCTCTCGTCCCATGACGTCCTATACTCTTCGGGAAAAGCATACCGACAGTACCTCTGAGGCTACCCAGGAACTTCCCGAATTACCAAAGTCCGATAAAGAGGAAATCATTGTGACGGATGGGAAACGGACTGGTCCAGCGAGTCCCAAGGAATCCATGACGGGTCCCTCCAGGGAACCGTCCGTTAGTCAATCTGGGCTGGAGTACCAGTCCTCCGTATACCCACCACCACCATCGTCGGCGATGAGCATGTACAGTACCAACAATGGTCGACAAAGTCGCCTGAAACCTTTACCGCCCATTCCCAAGGGTGGCACGGCAGTGGGTGGGTTTACTCCTACAGAACCACTGGGCCGTCCATCTTCCACATCGATGGATCTTTCTTCCGACTCAACCCAGAGTTTTTACCGACCTGCACATCCCGACACTACTGGTCATCCTTGTTCCCCGAGGGTAGCGGACGACCCCAACATTTTCGATATTTCTCGCATAGAGCCTGCGTCGGATTTCACCTTTCGAGAGAGTCAGTTCCAAGTCACATTTGTGCCTGCACCTCAACCTCCTCAGCCGATACGCCACGATTCCTTTCTATATGATTCGTCGGCATCGCACGAGAGTGGTTCCTTTGGGGCCGGCAAAACCGAAAATGGTCGTCGGTTAAGTCAACCTGTGTTCCCTCAGTCCGTATTCGCCGATTCAACTACTGGTTCCATGGCACCATCTCCTCAACCTTCGCGACCACTTTCCGTTGCCCTAGCTAATCCTTCTTGGGCACCCACTTTGTCGGATCCCTCTACCACGACGCAACCGGCTGTATCCTATAGTGGATTCGCCGGATTGGGTCCCAATGGCCAGCCCCTCCCCACGGCAGATTCGACTCTCCCTCCCGAGTTCGGGGTATCTCAATTGCCCCCGTTGGGATCTTCACCGTTTCCCGCTAATGCGACCTTTGACCGTAAATTTAGTCTCCTACCGGGGTACGCCACCCCCGTCGGCTTCAGTGGGAAAATTACTCCGCACGGATTTGATGAGTCCACCACCATGGGTATGCCGGATAATTCTATGCCAACGGGGCTTGATCCTTACCAACAACGACCTACCCCTACCAATCTCAATTGTTTCCAAATTGTAGGTGGTTCCCGACCTGTGGTGGACCTTGGCGACAAGGCTTTAAATCTGGAACGGTATAACTTTGCCAAAGTCGACAAGTACTCCCGGAATGTGCGGTACCATAGTACTAATTTAACTTCGGATATACTGAGTAAAAAGTACCTCACGCGACCGTTTCAAACCAATTTGGAAAAGTTGCGGGCAATTTTTATCTGGATCGTGGTCAATATCTCCTGGGATCGTTCATTGGCACCCGTCGGCGGCACGCGAGGTGCCAATCAGTCTATGGGAGGAAACATTGACCCAGAATCGGCCGATGTAGTGCTCCAGCGTCGACGGTGTCGGTTGGATGGATTCGCTAGTCTCTTCCGTGCCATGGCCGCCGCGATTGGAGTCGACGCTCCGTTGATTTCGGGTTACGTACGGGGTCCGTTGGATGCCTATGAGGGTAATTACCTCCCAGAATCCAACCAAAGCTGGAACGTACTAAGGCTGGACAGTGGCGAATACCGGTTTATCGATTGTGGTTCGGCGTCTTTAGCATTTTTCAAGAGTAATCTCGACTTTGAAGGAACCGACAGGGGTACCATCCGAATCGACGATTTCTACTTTTTGACCCACCCTTCCCAACTGGTGTATACCCATTACCCCGCCAATATGGGTCACCAGTTTTTGCAACCCCCTGTACCATTGTCATCGTTTTGGCAATTGCCTTATATTCGCAGTGGATACTTTCGGCAACAGGTCAAGATTCAGAATTTTACTGGGGCGCGGGTAGAATTACATGATGACGGTGTGCTGATGCTGATTCTACGCTTAGCAGAGGGATCGCTCGCTTACGCCGAGGTGGAAATCCCTGACCAACAGGGTCGGGTAATTAGTCGATTTCCGGGATTTACCCAATGTCTGAATTACAAAAACAAGCGGCTGTGTAAGGTCATGGCCCGTGTCAAAGGTGGCGATGTCTATGGTATTCTTAAGGTGTATGTGGGCACCTACGAAGACGCACCAGTGCCATCCGTGACTCCTACGAAACTCAAGAGTAAATCATCGAATTCAGGTATGGCGGAGGTACGTATTCCTCCACCTTTGAAACACCGTCCGTTACCCTCGCGCTTGGGACACCGACCCGGTCGGCGGTCGTCATCCTCGGCTAGTATCCCGGGTTCCACGGTGATGGAAAGTAACGGTCTCAACCACTCGGTATTGTCACGTGACAGTAAAAGCGACAGCGGTAGCCGAGCCAGTTTTTCCAACCACGGATTCCACCCGCCACCTTCCACAACCACCGGGACCACGGTGGCGACAGGCCCTGGGGGTGGACCCGTCAGATATATTTCTGCTTCACCAACAAGTTTAATTACCCGACACAGTTTCCCACTGGCCTTTGCCGTCAATATCCACCACTTGGGCAAAGACAACTCCCCATCCTTTGCCCGCTTACACCTTACTCCGCACGAATTTTATGTTAAAGGACCCATTCAGGCCGAACTCCGATTTGGCCAAGTCACCGATTTCCACGTATTGGTCCTCAACCCCGATCGTCGTCATATGAAACTACAACTCGTGTCGCCTAGTCAACAGCGTACTAAATTCGTGTACCAGCCCCATGACCAAAGTTACACACTAAAGCACGGCATTAAAGAGCATGGGGATTGGGAGATCGTGTACCATATCGAGGGCGAGCGTTGGTTACCCATTGTAGCCTATCAATGTACTAAACCACTTGCTGCGTGAGTGACTTGAAAATGATTAAATTTTTCATTATATTTTATGTTTAATTTCTGATATAATCCGGTTGTCTTTGAGAAGTGCTGCCCAATTTGCCGCGGCTGTTGTAAATGAAACATGGACGGGTAATCATCTCTGTATTACTTTACTTTCGCTGTGCAGTTTTCACACTCTCCCACGCAAGGTTTTTTTTTTAGGAAATTGGGTTAGGCGCTCATAAACACATCCTGGTTGCTCTTAGCTGTGTATAGTGACCACATGCTTGGGTTGGTTTGTTTACTAATACCAACTGAACTTGTTCATGCACAGGTTTAATGGTTTACACGAATAAAGTCAAGGATTGCGGATTATCCTTACTTAAATTTACCCACCCATAAGAGAAAAATGTTACTATCGCATACGAGGCAGCTTCAGATAGCTCTCTTTATTCACAAATTACATTGGTTCGTTATCGATTGGCTCCTAGCGGTGGGACGGAAACTAGGAAAAAAACGAATATCTGTATTTAGTATTATCGGGGTTTGCTTTAAAATAATTGTCATCCCTGGTAGTAATGACGACAATTCCAAGGAAGGGCTGGGTACAACAACTAGCTGCCGAGTCCTCAGCTTAAACAGCATCCAGTTTGAAGTACGTTCAGGGTTCCCACCTTTTTCGAGCTCGGGTCACCTCATCCCATTGATATTACGTTATTCCACGATATGAAGATCCTCCTGGTTAATAACTCTGACTTGGGATTAACTACCATGGACAACACTATACATGTGGGTAATATTCTTCCAACTCTATAGCGATTGGGTGCAAAGATGCACAAACTACAATTTAACCAATATATTTTCAAAAGGGTCACGTATAACACTGGCGGATATTGCATTACACGGTCGAAAAAGCATGTCATCTATCGCCTTTACTTGGCAATTAGGGCCCCGGGTACCACGCGCTCCTTTTGACGTATCATTTCCCTTACATTTTTTTCCAAATACTCTGAATCAAAACATGCATAATTCGAAGCAAGGCGATCTTGACCTTATGAACGTTACATAGCCCGGCGCCTTCACTCGTATTGAACGCAATAACAAAAAGGGGAAGCAGGTTGAACAGGGTCCCTTCTGCTGTCCAGTACTTTTTTCTTTACTTCCTTGTATAGCCATGTTAGGTACACGGGTCTTGTCTGGGTATCTCCCCAGGGTTCCTAGAATATTTATTAACGGTCCAATCGGATGTCCTCACCAGCGATCAAAAACTTGGCGAAAGACGTCCCTGGTAAAATTTGCATCCAGGACGACTCTAGCAGTGGATTAACGGAAACTTAATCATGTTACACCAGGGCGAACCTCGTATGACCTAGATGCGCTGGTAATCTGATATATAAATGCTCGTGATCGTGACTAATATCAGTCAAAACAGTTCATAGCAGAACTCGTCAATGCTTTTTTTAACCCGTTTTCGTTATATTTTCGGTATTGATTACCATTTATTTTACGAATTTTTAACGTGTAAGCACATTCCTTGTACAGTATCTTACCAATCTTTAGCTCTCCGTAGGGAAATCACTATTTTTATATATTCCAGTCCATTTTCACCTCGTTTGCAATTGTTACAATGAAAACCCATATACTCGCCTCCTTAGTGCTCATCCTGGGCACCACGTATGTGCAAACAAGACCACAAACGATGACGAATCCCGCCATAAGCCCCCCGAACTTGGCCACGCCTCGAACTGTGACCAACGATCAGCTTGTGTTGAATGGTGTTAACATTCAAGCACAACCTATAATGGTACCAGGAACTTCCCAAGGCCAAGGTGTAATGCAGACCACCGGAAACCCGCCGCCGGCTAACATTGTCCCAGATACTAACAACCAAGTTGTCGACCAATCAGCCGTTGCCAGGACTGTTTCCGAAGCCAACTTTGCCAAAGAGTCCGTCACCACACCGCCACCCCAAGGTATGGGCCAGCAAAACAATGTAACTCCTTACACTGGTGAAGTGGGGATAGCAGCACAACAATCCGCGGCACAACCTGGCTTCGTACCCGGGGCTGAAGTTCAGTCGGTCCCTAACCAGGTAGGCCAGAATGCGGTGTCTGTAGGGCAGGATCAGAGCGGACGCATTCCAAACACACTCCAGGCTAATGCCACTACTCCAAATGCAACTGCCCAATATATCCCCCAGCAGCAGTTAGTTCGCACCGACAGCGGCACTATTTATCAATCGCAGAATGGTCAGGTAACTGGCCAACAAGTAGCGGGGGGTGCAGGGGCAGCGGCAGCGGGGGGTGCGATAATTGCCGGCCAAGGAGGACAGCAAGTGTCACAACAGTCTGCCCGAAATAATCAGGTTCTGCCACTCTCCCAAATCACCACCAAAACTTACTTGGTGGAGTCTATGAACCGTATTCGTACAACCCAGGGCTGGCCAGTAGTAAATTACAACCAAGGTATGGATAACATTGCCGCTTCTTTGTACCAACAAGTACTCGCTGGGAAGCTGCAAACTATGAGTATAACTTCGACTTTGAAAGCTAGTTTAGCACAGCAGGGCTACAGCGTGGGGAAATGTATCGCGGTGATGACCCAAGGAAATACGGAACAGGATGTCCTCAACGATTGGTGGAATTCGCCGAATACGAGGTCGATCGTGTACCAGCAGGAATTTAATACGATGGGTGGTGCAAGGGCCGGTAATTCATGGTTTATCGTGTTGATTCAAATTACTGCTGCCACACAAACTGCGAACGTACAGATTCAAAATGTGAATCAAACCCCAGTCGCCACGCAAGCTTAAAAACAATACTGCTAGTGTAGTGTGTTCTTAGATCATCCGATGGGATGGGTTTTGTGAAGAACGTCTTTCTTCCGCCATGGTACACGCTAGATTTTACGAAATAAAATATAAAAAATGTACTAATCTTACTTTTACTCAACGAAACAGACTAAATCTGTGGTCAAAGAAATACCCCTTAAAAATGATTTGGATTTTACAAAATCCTTCAAAAGAATTACTAGAAGTTTAGACTAAAACCTTACGAGGTTTCTCAAGTAAAAGGACTAGATCTGTAGATTCAGACCTTTCGAAACTACACGATATACTAGAATATCTTAATTTTCAGATTACTCGAAATTACCCAAAGAAAAACACAATTAAAACAAGTCTGCGAACTTGAGTGGACCAACACAATATCTGAAATAAATTACTCACTCGAACTAAGTAAATTCTGAACTGTACGAAAACTAGAGTGAAGTACGACTTTATTTTGAATACTGAAGAGTGCACCTTGAATTTTGGACATAATTTCGACAGGTTTAAATATGCTGTCGAACCTAGCAAAGAGCAGTAAAAATAAAATCGAAATACTACACAACAATTTTTTCTGAACCCAAAGATAAATTTTTGCAATGGATAAAAATAGTACGAAATAAATGTCACTCACACAAGTGATAAATGACAAGTGGGTTCCGATTTTTTGGGAGTATCTCGGGAACTGATGATAAATTTCATCGTACCCTTTGCGCAGCAGCACACTAGCGCTTCGCTAAATTGCAGAAAACCTGATCTTAGTTTTAATTGCTTAAATAATCATGAATAAATTATTGTGTTAATATTCGGCTGTTGTCCGTCTTTAGACATAGCCTATGTCACGTGAGTGGCTATCACATGTCACCCACTGGTATGTAGTTCGCACACTGAGTGCTCACTCTTGGATTCCAGCTCTTCCAAAATTAGTTTATTCTATAGTACTTACATAGTGTTTAAATGTCTTATGACATTAGTATTAGTTCAATCCAATGTTTATTAAAGGCTATTAGTTTACCCAATTCCCAACATTGTGTAATAAATATCAAGCTCAACATGTATAATTACTAGATAATATCACGGAACATACAGACTTGGTATGCCTATATCATCTTCATTTGGAGGAAATCCTGACAATTATATAAATATGTTAATATTTCGTTGTTCACTGTCTCTGGTTACATCTCATTCTCACGTGACTCATCCTCTCCTCTGAGGTATATAATTAGCTATCACTGATAGCAGAGTACTTCTCTCGAGAAGACATTGCTTAATTGTTTATCCAATCCTTAACAAAAATTTTTCCGAGTTCTTACTAAATTGAAAAAAATATATTGCACACTAGTTCTTTCTTCCGCTGTGTCATGAATAAGTACAATACGAAAGCTGCCCTGCCTTTCCATCTATTGGCCACCTACCTGTTTTCAAAAGAAGCTTTGACAAAAATTAAAATTATGACCAGTCACGACCAACAGCAAATTAACAGTCAGCATTCCCAGCATCCTCGCACTATTAGTAAACTATCAAGCAAGACCAGAGTTATAAAGCACAGCAGAATCCTACGGGATGTACCGCCAGTGTCCGAAGATTGACCAGGACGACTGTCTCACTTGTATCAAACCGCGGAATGCATACAATCCGACACACTTGCCCTTCGGCTCCCTTGACTAGTTTGGAAGCATATCGGGGCTGGTTGCCGATAAAGAACAGGTAGGGTGTCTGTCGAATAATGAACGGATCACGTTGGACAAACGGGTAACACCAGAGAGTGTCGGGTGCGGACGGTGCTATGTGTTGCCACCGCAGCATCAGTTCGGCCATGGTCAACGGATCGGTGTTGGGTGTGTATTTGCAGGCATCGTCCACTGCCTGACCTCCGGTTCCCAGGAGCCGTACACCATCTACGTCGAACCACGCAGGATTGGTATGTGATTTAAATGTTGATAGCTGGGCCGTCCGGGGAAACAGGGAAGCATGTAGTGGCTGTTGGGGCATAACATGGTTAGCCGGATCATTAGGCCCTGGCATCACCTCTACCGTGACCGAACTGGCCAGATCTTCCAGTAGGCTATCCACCTGTTGCAGAGCCCCAGTATCTGTCAATGCGACTCTGTCCAGGTGTTCGCCGGCCTTTTCACTACCCACTAGGTCACCTGCTATGATTACCTTCACTACCCGGGAGGCCAGCGTTTGGTCCCCGTCGCCACCCAATTGACCCGTCACGAACTGTTTAAATAGTTCCAGACCCAGTGGGACACTGTATTGTGTCGACACCCCTAGTCCCGAGATTAATGCCACGTACTTGTCCTCCTGATCGCATTCGGGCAACGGACGCTGGGGAGCCAGCCCAGGAAAACACACCTCACTGACCTCGAACTCCCCATTGAGGTTTTCCACTCCTCGGACCCCGACGACGATACCCGTCATCAATGGGGTTTGACGAATGATCTCGCCCACCAAACTAACCCGACTCGATTCGTCCTCCAGGTACACCGCGTCGTGGTCAGAAGCGTAGGTGGTACGGGGTGGTGGGGCAGCAACCCACAGTTCCTTGCTCAGATCGTCCAGTACGTTGGGTCTAAGTTTTTGTTCGCAGTACACCGTGCCCACCACAAAGCATGGTTCCCCGGCTACGATGTTCATTACCTTGGGGGCGTACCGCAAAGGTCCCGTGGGTAAGACAGGACCGTCGGACAGCCAAGTGCGGTGGGCCGTTCGGGTGGCCACGGGCTTGAGTTCCTGGAGTCGCACAAAGTACACATTGGCGTACTGTTGAGTGTACGTGCGTTGGGATATCGAAAAATCTTCGTCAGCTGCTGGTTGGGTGGTGGACGGAGTTATACCTACGCGGTGGTGGGTGGGTAACGGCGTTGGGAGGCTGTGAGGAGCACAGAGGAGGGACTGACCCGCAGCCTTGAGTGGGGCTCGTTCGGAAACTTGGTTCATGGGAATTGGTCACGCAGTCTAAGTGAGAAAGAAAAATACAGGTGAATGCGAAATATTAATGTGTGTGTTGTGTCGCTGGAATCTGAGGCAGTAGGTAGAAACACAGCGTGGCCAAAGGAAAAGATAGTAGCTGCTAATACGAACCCAATCGGGAATAGGAATCTTCATCCCACTGTGTTGTCAGCCACGTAGAGGCAGAAGGGATAAGACAAAGTCGCACATCATAAAAAGCGGAGACGAGGAGAGTAAAGTCAGGCAAGTATTTCGGTTGTTGTTGTTTGGTAAAAAAGAAGGGCGTCCCCGAACCACGTGGACTTCGCTGAAACGTCTCTCCCTACTCTGCATCGCTTTCAGTATATTAAGTCTCGGTCGCCTTGCATTCAGTCTGTAGGTTTGCTCAATTTGCCTATAATTTACTCAGCTATTATCTTATTCTTCTTATTTATTTTTTTCTTCTCAGGTGCACCATGATGAACCCACCAGTCGACCCAGCGCTGCCCCCATTCAGCTCGTCTGACGATGTGTGTCCTGTCTGCAAAAGCGACCGCTATCTCAACCCGAGCATGAAACTGCGGGTACCACCCTGCTTCCACAAAATGTGCGAAGGGTGCATCGACCGACTGTTTAGCCTGGGTCCTGCTCCCTGCCCGGTGTGCCAGCAGATCCTGCGTAAGACCAACTTTTGGATGCAGACGTTTGAGGACCTCCAGGTGGAAAAGGAACTCCAAATTCGCAAACGTATCTCTCGTTACTTCAACAAACGACATGAGGATTTTAAGAGTTTACGACAGTACAATGACTACCTCGAGGAAGTGGAGAACATGACGTTTAATCTTATCTACGGGGTGAACGTCCAGGAAACTGAGGAACGCATTCAAAGGTTCGCTCAGGAAAATCGGGACCTTATTGCTAACAACGCAGCCCGGCAGCAACGCGAAGAACGCATGCAACAACACCGTCGGGAGTTGGAACGGAGCGAGAAGGAGCAACAGCACCAACGTTATCTACAACAACTCGAGGAAGAAGAGCAGGCCAAACGGACCGAACGTGACCAACTGATCGATCAACTGGCCAGCTCCAAGTTGTCTGCCAAGGATATTATCGCGCAACGGGCCATCACACTCAAACGGTCGTCGATGCGCAAGTCAGCGGTTAGCGGGGACATGGGTGGTTCCAAATCTGTGCTCAAGGCGGATTCCACCGACTATGGCTGGCTGGACGCCGACCACGAGGACGATGCCATGGACGTGGATAGTGAAGATTATCACCCGTTGGACCAGCTGTACCAAGGAGTGGACGGGTTTACACTGCGATCGGACTATTACGATCCTATGATCAACTCCACCACAGTGGGACCGGCCATCTTGGCTGGTGGATATCCAGTCACCGCGGCTCACCAGCGAGCCCTTGAGGCTGCGTTTACGGGTCTCCTGGAGCTTCCACCCACAGGGTTATCGCCCAATACGTCACCCAGTCCTGCCACTCCGGCCACATAGGAACTCCATCGCATGGAATAGCAATATCTCTTTTCTTTCGTTGTTTCTCTTTAGATATCCGATGATGAATCACATATCCTGCACATTCTTTTTTTCTCTTCCATTGGTGGCAAACTGTACCTTGCTCATTGTATTATATAATTTTTGCGTTTGTTTATTGAGAGAATGTTTTTGCACGGTAAATAAAACCCATCATCCTGTGCTATGACAACGTGCCTATAATTTTAACAACGAGGCCCTGCCTAGCAAGACCATTGGGCCATTGAATGGAGACGAAATAGAGGCACATAGCAGATGAACCCATCCAACTAACAATCATCGCAAGGGTAGTTGTTTAAGGCGTTGTTCTCTCCCCAGTTGGCATTTCCAATGTTCTCACTTTGAGCGTTTCCCTCGTGTCGACGAGCCAAACCGTTTTTGCCTCTTGCGGCGCGGTTTGTCTGTCACGGATTTCGTTGGATGCCGACGTTTGGTGTCGCTAATATTACATATATAGCAGTTCCAGTGGTCCCACCGGCCGATATTAACATGATACAGGGACATTGTTGCTCATAGGTTAATAATCTGTTGATTCACGACGGTCACTATTTCTGTGAATATTTTCAACTTGTTTCTGTGTTGGTCATTGTGGTGGAACTGGAAAGCCACATGCCAAAGTGGATTCGTCATTTCTATCTGCTGAGCGGATGATTGTCTGCATTGTAACAACCTTCTAGAGGGATCCCTTTAGGAGATTCACCCCCTCAAGGCAAGAGATGAGCCATTTCCCTTCGTTGCTAACTGCAAAATCGGGAAGTTTTCAAAGGGGACATGTCCGGAAGAAATTTAGGGCCTCCTGTGTTACCTCGCTGTATTTCCATACGCTAGAAGAAACGAAGACCTAGTGGATAGCCCCATCAGAGAGCAGCAGAAGAGAAAGAGCCTTCCATGCCAATGGTGAGGATGAAGGAGAACTTGCAGAGTGAAATATCCTGATAAGCTAATCTCCAAATACAATTTCATTCACAATCTCCAAGCCTCTCCACCAGTGTACATTGGTTAAATAGACAGTTTTTTCTCGGTGATTGGCTTCCTTAGGTGCAATACAAATGGGTGATTTTTTTTGAATATATAGAGATTTGGAGTAAAAAATGTACCAGAGACAACATGACCAATAGGATTTTGTGAGAGACCCATTCAACTTCAGCGGATTTTTCGCTATATGACTGATATTTTTTCGACCGTATGGGTGATTTTTTTCGACTATGTGGACATTTGGGTGATTTTTTTTCAACTCTATAGAGATTGGGAGCGAAAATGTACCAGCTAAAAATTTAACCAATAGGGTTTAGTGAGAGACCTACTCAATGCTGGCAGATTTTTCTCTATATAGTCGAAAAAAAAACTACCCATATAGTCGAAAAAAAACTACCCATTTAGAGAAAAAATGTACCAACTACAACCTAACCAATGGAATTTGGTGAGAGGCCCATTCATCTTCGGCGGATTTATCTCTATACAGTGGAAAAAAAACTACCCATATGGGTAATTTTTTTTCGACTCTATAGAGCAAAATCCGCCGATTTTAGGTTGAAATAAATCACGTGACTTTTTTGGGAAGAAAA